>CBVK0100145780.1:0-49682 GCA_900067695.1 Picea abies | reverse complement strand
TTCAAAAAATTAAATGGTAAAAAATATTTTTAAGATTGAAAGAAGTATGGAAAAATGACTAAAAACACCGTTGAAAAAAAAAATGAAAATTGAAAATAGATGAAAAATAAGAATTAAAAAGAATATTGTGGAAATATTATGGATCAAAAAATTTTAAATATCAAAATACCACCTAAAAAGGGAGGGGGGTACTACCGGTAGCACCATTTTTAAAAACTAGGTAAAAAATGTGACCCATGAAAAAAAGAGAACTCGACAAAGTTCTTGTTAAGTTGGTAATATTGTTTAAAACACATTACAATAAAAATGTCACCAATGTGAGGCAGTGTGAGGAGACAGAAAAGAGGTCAGGAGGTCAAAGAGTACCTCCAATCAAACACCAAGGATAAATACATGTATAGACCATCCCCAAGGTAGATGTACCCAAACTCATAATAAAATCAAAGCATGGTCACCAAAACAATACTCCACAGATCCACAACATGAAATGAAAGACCATGGACTCGAAAATAGTACACGGTGGATCCATGTCATCAATGAGATCATAACCATGAGTAAATACAATGTGGATCTATGTCACAACATATACATCAGGAAGACAATGAGCACTAAGGAGAGTACCCCTAAAGTCTTCAAAGTACTCATATATAAGTGATATGCTCCATCACAACTTGGGAGGGGTGTTGTGAAGGAAGGATGTGGCTCCAAACCCAAGGTCTTAGTCTCAAACCATGATGGTACAAATCTACAACATGCGAATATGTGAGCTAATGTCGAGCATGGTAGAAATCGTCTGATTATTGGTCATTGAGGTATACCATTAACATATGCAAGGGAACCCACCAATGATTAAAATGGACCACAAGGTACCTAGTACAATCTAGTGAGTGTGAATGGAGGATCTGATGTCGAGCACACGTAGAATCAGTTGATCAAGATTCAATAATGTAAACCCATTATTGATCATTAGAAATCCCGCCACTAAGGACCACAAGCTCGAAGGTACTAACTAGTTTCTAGATCCCTATCCTAGATAATGTGTTCAAGTCGATAGGAAGAGATTTGTCGAAGGAGGGCCTTAATGTATCACCCATCAATCAACATAAAACATACCCTGAGAGATGATGTGAAGAGATATAATCACCAAGTACAACTAACATGGGGATGTCCGACATGAAAGGTCAAAAAAACAACATATGGTCAACTCAAGCTTAAAATTCCCTTGAACATATAGCATGACACATGATGACTTGGAAACAAGACTCGTGAGCTAGACTAATATAGTGCAACAATGTGGGAGGCATTGAAGCACTCTCCATGATGACTGTAAGAGTAACCATTTAGAGGAGTATTTGTGACTCACATTACTGGGATGATTTCTAGGAAAGCTATAACCCAATAGTAAGATGATGACTCAAGCAAGTGCCATGTTCAAGGCAACTCGACTAATGTTGTTATTTCATGCATAGATCAATGGTAAAAAAACCCACTCTTTTTTTAATTTTAATTTTTGTTTTTTCGTGTCTCCTTCGTGGCTTAACCAGTGGGAAAGAGAGATAAAAGTGTGCTTGGTAGTGTCTTTTTTGTTCACTTTTAATGAGCCCCAAAATATTTAAAAGTATACTTGTGAGGTGTCTTTTTCGTGTCTTTATACGAGTGAAAAAGAGATAAAAGTTTACTAAAAAGGTGTCTTTTTTCGTGTCTTTTTATGAGTCCAAAAAAGAAGTAAAAGTTTACTCGGAAGGTGTTTTCTTTATGGTTTAGCGAGCACGGAAAAGAGTGAAAAAGTGAGCTCATTCAATGCCTTTTTCATGGTTTAATGAGCACAAAAAAGGGGTAAAAGTTATCTCATTTGGAGAGAACAAGTGGTTTAACAACATGCTTCTTTGTTCCAAGCACATGGAGCAAGCCTAAGTAAAATGAATGCAAATGGGTACTGGAAAGTGATGTCCACTCTTATAATCTGTTCTCTCCATGGGTAGGTGGTTTCAAAATAGATGCCAAATAATGCAAGTGGTGAGAGGTCAAGGTGATTGCAATGATTGGAAGTGAGATCAAAGAAAACAACGACACTACATAAAGTACGAGGACATAAGCAAAAAATGCATAAGCAACTATAAAGAAACATAAAATAGAGAGAACCCCCTCCAGATAAGGGCATAATATTGATGAAGAGAGGAGAATGAGGCTCAATCATCAAGTCATGGGAGGGTTATAGGAGGGTTCTTAGGCCTATGAAAAATCACAGAATGGGCATCGAATGGTAATCAAGTGCTAATTAGGGCGCCCATTGAGGGTAGGCACTACCATACAAGTTACAACATGAAAAAATGGAGCGGCTAATGTCGTAACCTGAAGGGATCAAACCTAAGGCATTGTGTTGGAAAAATGGATGGTTAATAATGCAAGATACATATGCAGGGAAAAACCTATACCTATATGTTATTTTAGGGAACATGTACCTCAAGTTCAGTGGAAGTCACCATATTTGTAAAAAAAAAAGTCCCTAAAATCCTGTCAACATGTGTAAACTAGATTTCGAGGTCAAAACATGTAGCGAAATCTCAAAAAAGAAAATATTTTTGGATTTTTTGGATATGATATATGCAAAACAAAATCACTCACACCACACACCTATATACAAGGAACTATGCATGTTGATTCTTTATGCCAAGTAGATCCCATTGTTAGGATAAGGACATGGATATTTTTCATAATCGATGAACTCATGTGCGGATGTTAGCATCATATGGCTCACCATGTTGGGGCCATGCAACATATTAAAGAATTTTTGCAATCCAAGAGACTCATCATAATTAGTTTCATGAAATACTATATCCCCTTGATGGGACCCATCAAGACATGAAGGAGGTAAAAAATGTGAATCTTCAAGGGAAAGAGAAGAAAAGAATTCAGTGGAAAGATCTTAAAAAAATGACCAAGGAAGAAAAGGGTCAAGACTGGGAGGTCTACTTGATGCCCCAACAAATTCCCTCAGTCTCGAATCATGACTCATCAAGCGAAACCTCATCGGTTTTGAATCAGGAAGGATGGATTCTTGATTATGCTCATCTTCCTTGGGCTTACCTAGGGAATCCATGATGTCCAATATGGCCTCTTGTGAAAGAAACTCAAAATATAGGATGTCATGTGAACTTGGAGAGTCAAAAAATCATATGAGTGGAGTAGGTTGATCACACTCCATATGTGAATGGATGTGTTGACAAGTATTAGTTGTTGGCAATGGGATCTCCTGGTAGAAAATATTGACCACAGTGAGCAGCATGGATGCTCCATATGAATCAACATCCTTGGGATGAGTTACCACCCAAGGATCAAAAGACTTGAGGTATCCATTGGTAATGATGAAATAATTTTGATAGGAGTGATAGTTGCAGTAGAAGATGGTGTGGGAATGGGAAAAATACCCATGAGTGAAGGATATTTAATTATCCTCGCACCAACATGTGTATAAGACTGGTAAGTATCACTAAAAAAGTGTACATTTTACTCTACATTCGATCCAAGGTATAGAATGCAAGATGATAAATCGTAATAATTTCCCTTGATGAGGGAAGCATAAGACTCTAAAAACTGACAAGACACTGACAATCATCTCGTAGAACTAAGTATGCTTGAGTAAAAAATTGTAATCAAGAATTGCATTAACAACTTCCACAACATTAGAGAAAATATTACCACCTAACTCAATTGGTAAGGAGCTAATTGTTCCATGACACTGGAACATGTGTCCATCAAATAATTTCAGCAGTGTTGCATATGTTTCAATATTAGAAGAGTTGAGGGCCTTCCAACAAGAAATAGACATTATACAAGTCAAGGCTCCTTCATCCACAACCATTCGGTAGATGTTTTTCCGCATCAATCGCACTACAATATGGAAGGTGACCTGATGGGATATCCTATGAGTAACCTAATTATAATTGAAGGTTATCAAACTTGACTTCGAGGGATCAACCACACCTATGGATTAAAACAAGGATTTTCTCTATGTTGGGTAGCTTTTGAGAACTTTGAGAGCAGACATCGCACAAGGTGCATGGGCCAAGTCTTCTACAATACTATAGTTGTCGGTAGTCTATGTTGGGATTATGCATCATGTGTCAAAAGATGGATTTTAAATATGAAGAGGGCCACTAGAGTGGGATGAAGATGTTGGCTCATCCACAACATGAGAAGGATCATAAATGTCATAGTTTTTGTCCCGAGTCTTCAAATTAAATTTTTTTCCACACTTAAAAATGGAAACATTTGAGGAAGACCCTTCATGATGAGGGGTACCTGCCATGCCCCCTTATGGAGGGGGAGGATTTGTTGCAACCATATTGTGAGGTTGAGGAGGTAAAGAATGAGTTAAGACATTGGACTTCCATGGGGCCTTTTTCTATGCTAAATAGAGATGAATCTCATCCTTATGGGGACATTGATGAGTAGGGTGGTCCTCCCCATAAATCATGCAGGTAAACTGACTCTTTTTATTTTCTTTATTTCCCCCTCCTAATTGTTCTGGGTGGGAGCAGTCCCTTTCTCAGAATTGAGATTTTTATTCTTATTCCACTTCTTCTTTCCTATAGGTTGTTGAGGATTATTTGATTGCATGGACTACATCAAATTCACCTCATAGGTCTAAGTAGGAACCATGAATATTTGAGCACTAGTGTTAGAACATGACTTAATAAACACATGACCCATCTAATCATCTAACTAGTTTACAGAGACATGAGATACATAACCAACCACACCATCAACATGGGGTCCTGGGGTTGGATTCCTTGGATCTATTGACAACCTAAGATAATTTTGGATGATTTCATAAATTATATTCAACTGTGAATAAATCAAATTTGATTGTTGGGCACGTAGAATGGCCTGCTCCTTGTTGGCTTCCCTAGCCATAGCTATGTCTCGGAAAATGGGTGGTAGGAGGGACTTTGTGATCCACTCCATTAGGATTTTGTCCAAAATATGGGTCTTAATCATCCTACATCTTCATCTCCACTCATGTATATGATCAAAAATGTGAGTGGAATTATCTTAACGTAGTGAAATCAAGAGATATGTTCCTATGTCATATTGTATGTGTTGGTTGTGGAGCCTAATTATATTTTTGATTCAAAGGTGTTGTTTCATCTATGTTTGGACCTGCTTACCTAACGGGGGTGTGAGGGGGATTTCCCCCCCACTTCTCTCTCCAGGGGGGTTTAGGGGTGCAGAGAGAAATTTTGAAGCCCCCCCTAGTGGGGGATTCAGGGGAAACACCCCCTAAGTGAAATTTTGGGAAACTTTTCCTTATAAAATATTGTAATTTCATATTCAATCTGAATTGTTCATTATAAGGTCACAGATCTGACAATAGAATTTATGTTAGGGATTTTTTTCCCTAGAAGGAAACCCTCTTTTATGTATGATGGAATTGTATTGCAGATGTGTGAGTGAGTGAATATTGTATTCTGGGAAAGGAGATCGTGAGAGAAAGAAGATGGAGTTACAACGAGTATGATATAGGTTGTATCCCTTCATTTGTTGGATAATAATAAATGAAGGACCTAAAAATTTCTCTAGTGGACATAGACCATACTAGGTGAATCGTGTATATCTATGTCTCTATTGTATTGTGTATATTCTGTGTTTTATTTCCGCATTTTTTTATTATATTACTCTATGATTCTATTTTTCTAACAATATGGGCAATTTGTAGTGTGTTAAGAATTCCATTGCCAGGTCGTTGAATCTTTTGAAGGAAATTCCTTTTAATTCAATATACCACTTTGCAGAAGCTCCAGACATGGATCTTTGGAAAACAAACATCGTCACACTATCATCAATTAATGAATTGGATGAGCACCATAAGTGATACGTCATGATGTGTGTGGATAGTTCTTCTCCTAGACTTCCATTGAATTTTGGGATTTCGGAAGGTATCTTCGTGGGAATTACCAGCCATGAAAGGTTGTGGGAAATAGGGTCATTCATCAATTGTGAAAAATCAAGTAAGTCTAACACTGCTAGGAAAGGAAACAAAAAAAAATGAATATTGGGAGGGAGACATAGTCTCTACTATCCTAGATGAACCTTGTAGTCCCTCTATGTTTGTGCTACTAGAGGAATGAGGTTTTCTTGAAGAGTGAGTTCCCCCAATGTTGGTGGCACTTCCGGGAGCATGACTACTTCCAAACATTCCCCCAAGGGGATTTACCCCACTGATAGGTCTAGACTCTCCAGAAAAATCATTCCCAAAACTAAGCCTAGGGAAAGACCCCCCTGAACCTAAGGTATTAACAAAGAGAAAGCCTCCCCATTATGGAAATGTTTCCCCAAGGGACTTTCCCCTAGGGACATGTGTGCTAATGCATGGGAATTTAAAACCTCCAGACACATTATGTCCCCCTTCCTGACTAGGGACAACCCCGAAATCACTAGGAATGTTCTATATGAAAGGTAGACTAACCCTCGACGATGTTGGGCCCCTCATAGGAATGATGGAGGTGGAATAAATTCCACCCCCTATGTTGAAACCAAGGCTTAGCCTACCACTGGAAGAGAATCCAAATGTGGGAATTGGGATGGACGTGATGGTTTTCAATATGCTAGGTAAACTAACAATTGGAAAGGAAGTTACAGTCAGTGTCCCCCAGATCGAGGGACCTATAGAAAAAGGGATGGATGGTGTAGTTCCAATGGTGCTAAGGGAAGGTAAGGTAGACGTCACAAGTATTCCTCTAGTCCCACTTGAATATGAGCTTGATGGCTTAGTTACACTGGAAGAAACTCTTGGTCTGGACATGGTGGGAGGATTTCTAAACAAAGAAAAAGGGTAACTAAATATCTCTCTTACCTGGACAAGTAGAGGTGTTTTTGGATCAGTCAAAGGAGGGTTAAATCTGGATGGAGGATGTTGGTCTACCACTTCTACTTCAATCAAACTAGTTTCGTCAAACCAAATTTGAGGCCCTTTGAATTCTCAGTCACCTATCTTGCGCCACTTGAGAGATGGTTGCACCTCCATGCTTCTACTTCAATCAAACTAGTTTCGTCAAACCAAATTTGAGGCCCTTTGAATTCTCAGTCACCTATCTTGCGCCACTTGAGAGATGGTTGCACCTCCATGATTGTCTCAAGTCCTCATAATTGCCATGATTCGACCACGGTGAAAATATCATGTGAAAACCAAAACACAATTCATCCTAAGGTTGATATAGAATTGAATCAAAGAGCACACCCCTACTAAGTCTAAGGCAACAAAAACCAAACTAATGGCTCAAGGGCCTTCTAAAAACCAACCCTATAGGGGAGATGAAGTCCCCACAATATTGACTAGTGAAGGTATGAGGAAAAATTATGATGATCTACGTGAAATAGCCATGTCTAATCCAAGCACCCTTTGTTAAGGTAGGAACCCCCCTAGGGAACTGAGACTATGGATGTACATCTACCCTAGCTACTACAAAAATGTCCCACTTGTACTCACCTATGCGACTATGTATGAAAGGTCACTAATGTCACCACCTCACAATCAATGACCAAGTGAACAGTCATAAGTCCAACCACATGTAAGGGAAGGGTAACTAAGCTCGAAGCTCCAAAAGTGTTACACCAACAAAATTCTAATATACGTAGCAATCGAAGAAATACCGAAAAAACGAAAACAAGAAAAGAGGGGTAATATCCCTACTTTCCCTTATGTGACCTCGTGCTTGACTCCTATGTTACAGGATCTTCTCGACACACTAGTTGCAAGAATGGATTTATCACTCTTTAATTACTCTAGGTTTTATTGTGTGGCCTTGGATAGTTTACTTTCCAATCCTATTCAAAGGAACTAACCCTATCTTATGTTGGTTTTCTATAAAATAAAAGTTTCTAATTATTTTTAGATTACACAAATTATTTCTAATGGATGTTTTTTAATTCAAAGGGAGATGGATGACAACCAAGCAAATGGAAACATGACAATGAAATTCATTATCTTCGATGAACTCTAGCTATGGGAGGGAAAGATATTTTTTATTTTTCTTTGCAAACTTTAGAAACACAACCTCACACACCAAGCAACCTTGCAAACAATTCAGACCCAAAATTTTCCAAAATGGAAACCAAACACTCTCAAAATGCACTATGATTCTAATACTTCAAAAGAAAATATGCAAGTGAAAAAAAAAATTATTTTTTTATTTTTCCAAAAGTAATTCAAAAATATTTATGATCTATGTAAGAACCATAAGATGCAAATGAAAACCAACAAATCAACAAGAAAAGGGTAGTGTGATATTGGTAATGACGCCCCCTGGCACACTCCATTGTCTACACAAGATCTCAACCCAAAAATCACAAGGAATGGATATTAACAATTTAAATCCCAACTGCAAAAGGAAACTCAACCAAATGTGACTATCGATCACTCCAAAATACAATTTTAGACCCCAAAGTTCACAAGTTCAATTCTTAAAAGAGGTCCTAAAATGCTCCAAAAGGGATGATCACAAAAATACTATTTTTCATTTTTTGTATGCCATGCAAATAATAATGAAAAATATCTTACAAAACTAAGTTCTAAAATTTTTATTTCACAATAAGAGGGACCCTAGTCTTCACAATAAAAAACCTAGAAAAAAATTCGCGAAAAACAGATTTTTGTTGCACCCTATAGACCTTTTTTTGTGGACCCTATCAGGATAGTCGCGGATCACCCTTCACTTGAATAGTGAATATAAGATCGGAAGTGCACCCTATAGACCTTTTTTTGTGGACCCTATCAGGATAGTCGCGGATCACCCTTCACTTGAATAGTGAATATAGTCATGGGTTGTCACTATTGTAGCCTACAATGACACTAGTAACACTTATGAAGTTTTTCCTTGTCATGGGTCAGATGACATGCAACAAGCGATGTGTCGTCGTTGGACACCAATATGCAACAAGTGACTACTGCAAAAATAAAATAAAAAAAGAAAGATTTGTTTCAAATCCAATCAGATATATCTTATATCTTTCAGATCTAAGAGATATAATTCTTTGGGAGAATACAGAAAAGAGAATATGAGTCACAAGAATAAAACAAAGGGTATTTAGGCAAGAGATTCTAGAGAAAAATCAAAAGATCATCCCCAGTGGAGTCACCAGTTTTGTTATGGGATCAATTTCATAGGGATCTCACGGGATAGATGAAAATATATCCCTAGGATATGCATATTGATCTTATAAATAAATAAATATATATTCATATGGTCTTCCTATATCTATGTAAACTTTTCCCTTTCTACCCAAGAAGGAGGTTGAACATGCCTTAGATTGGTGTTTGTCCTTGCATGTCCTGACTATTGTAGCTCCTAAACTCCACCTCCACCTCCTGTAATATCATCCCTACACACAAAGATCCATACAACCACCTATACACTATCCTTCTAGTGTTAGAAGAAACAAACTTACTAGATCTACCTTGATCTATTATTCAGGAGATCATATACAAACCATTCATGAATCGAACACAAATAATATGGAGGAAAACCAATGATCTATTCATAATTATGAAGAAATTACATCAAAATTACATAACTTGGATGTTGATGTGATTCCCCTTTGGCTCCTTGATCCTTGCTTCTCCTAGATTTCTTGATTAGGCTAAGAACTTTGATTTATGGCTTTGTG
Source organism: Picea abies (assembly GCA_900067695.1). Lineage (NCBI taxonomy): Eukaryota > Viridiplantae > Streptophyta > Pinopsida > Pinales > Pinaceae > Picea > Picea abies. The sequence continues at coordinate 40,016 of CBVK0100145780.1, read as the reverse complement.
AACAGGAAAATCCTCTCTGCAAATGAACAACATAATTCTGCAATTGATTCCTCCTACTCAAGCTCAAGATTATCCTTCATTATATAGATCCTTGGAATAGGCTCGGGAGAGCTTCTAGATATTATAGATCCCAATAGAAACTTGAATGATGTGATTTTCTAGGCTCATGCCAAGAATATACAACTCACCCATTGCTTAGCTCTTCATAAATTGTCAAATCTAGAAATTTTGACAGATAGTCGCTTGTTGCACTATAGGTGTCCAATATCTATAGTCGCTTGATGTATCCTATGTGTCCAATGACTATCCTCAAAAAGGCCCCAAATCTCAAGAAATAGATGTAATGTCTTGGCTATCAACTACTGATGGATTCCCTTCTGGCCCTGTAGGGTGGAAATTTGTCTTGGCTATCAACTACTGATGGATTCCCTTCTGGCCCTGTAGCATGGAAATTAAGGCTATAACACTCTCATCTTTACTTCCTTACAATTACCTTAAAAAATTAATAAAAAAAAAAATATTTTCAGGCCCCATTCATGGTGTTGCATTGTTGAAGGCCTTGGGAAAAATTGCATTGCTCCCCATGTTATACCACCTATGGTATAAAGCTATACCATTGTGATCATGTGGCTCCCACATCACTTGTTGGACCCTCCACCATTCACAATAGACCCTACCACCAGTTTCCACTATGGAAGTCCACACCGTCGCCATGACACCCTCCACATCATGCAAACATCATGGTATGGAAAATTACCCATATTTTCCAAAATTTCAAAATTTCCCAATTTTTCTAAAAAAAATTACCCATATTTTCCAAAATTTCAAAATTTCCCAATTTTTCTAAAAAAGCATTATTTCAAAATTTCTACCAGGGTCGCCATGAAACTTTGTACTTATCTTCTCATGGCCAATTTTGGACCTATGTGTGTCAAATTGACTTCTTTAAACAACCAATTACCTCCATGCGCAATTGATTTACATTTTTGGGCATAAATTTCGATTCAATTCACTCATAAATTGGAGATTTTTTCCCAATTTCACCATGGATGCTCTGTACATCCAAAATTTGACCATTTACAGGCCCAAAAAAATCTCATACTAAGGTTAAAATTTGGGATTTTAACTGTTGAGATTAATTACCTCAATTTCCTCATGATTTTTCCCCCAAATTCACAAGAGTAATTTTTACAAATTGGTTCTTGATATCCTTTAAGCATTAAATCTTCAAAATCATTTTCTATTTGCTGAGTCTAGCCCATATAGACTCAGTGCTGAACTTGTGGCTCTGATACCAATATGTAACATACCCAACCTTCCAAGATTAGTCCCATCACTATAGAAGCACCCACCTACCTTAGAATACATCGGGTGTGGTGGTGGGTTAGGGAGAGTTAGACACATAAAGAAATGTTATTGGAAGAATTTCATTTTCATGAGTGGTGTCTAGGAGTGGGAAGCAATTCCCATACTTGTTTCTCTCAGGAATCAAAATCACTACTACACTTGATTTGGAGCCAACCTAGTATCATAAATAAGGAATAGCTTAAAAATGTTATGTATGCGGTCACAAGCTTTATGAAATAGACAATGGAATATGACTTAGCCTACTAAAACAATTTAAAAATGCTCCCATACATATCAAATATCCCTAGGGGTAGCAGGCCCATAATTTAACATGCATCTAACAACATATATTAAAAACATGAATGAAACTATAAAATTAAACCATGAAACACACAACATACAAATAATCATTTACATGACAGAATAATCATAATAAACACAACATATACTTATCTATTCATAAAATATAACCAAATGGATGCATATGAAGGATGAACCTCCTAGACATAGGCATTGCTATTCATTTTCTCTCAACACCAAGACACCTCGAAGCTAAGGCTATGAGTCCACAAGGAGATATGGCCCTCTGGCTATCCACTCTCCACACTCAGCAACCCAAATCTCAAGTTTTACTCCTACACTAGTTCCAATCCACTAGATCTATCTTTTCCATAACTTGCACAACCCAAGGAATGTATCACCTTCACTACTCACAGTCCCTTGGGGTGTACCATTCATTTATCAGGGCTTTCAATTCACTTGATTGGCCAAGAATCACTTAGTTGGGGACTTCAAGAACTCTTAGTTGCTTCAACAAGAGTGTTCACATAATCCTTCACAAGGCTCTTGATCCATTTCCTCAATAGGAAAATGCACTACAGTCTTACAACCTATTTTCATAGGCATACCAACCTCATTTCCATCATAAAATATAGTCAAACAATGGCTTCCTTCAAGCACAACATTGTTGGTGCTCTTCCCAACACAACTCCTTTCTCGCTATCCAAATTATGCATGTAAAATATATTCCCTTCGGCCATACAAGTTTCCTTCGCCCCCAAGGTAGTCGACTGCTCACTCTGCCAAATGTTGATTGTGCTTCATCTCATTCTCCCAATAATTATGGGATGTGACTCCTAACACCCGCCCTCTTACATGATTATAATGATTGGCCTTGGGAACACTCAACAACAAACTAGCAGGTTATACACAATGATAATAAATTCAGGAAAGTGGGTTGGATTACTAGCCATGAATATTCCCCCCTTGGACCCCTCTCTCTTGTGGAATCATAGGCCCCCTTCATTTTCATCCCTCTTGTAATGAAACCAATGATTATTATTTCATTAATTATTTTAATGTACCATTTATATACTCTGTACCTCGGTAATTTTAATGCATAAAATATTTTTTCCCAAAACATACCAACTTACTAGCCTAAATCACATTTATATGATTACATTATAATTTGTGGGGATTAAAATTAGGTATGTTACACCCATCTCTAAGCACCAACTTAGTAATATACACCAATATCCTTGTGTGAGCTACACCAACCTTCCTCAGTTTTTCTTTCTACTTCTTCCTTCACCAAGTCTGCTCATTACTTCTACCTTCACCAAGCCTGCTCAATGCTTCTACCTTCACCAAGTATTCTCACTACTTCTACCTTTACCAGGTCTGGCCAAAATTTGAATTTCCAAATGGTAACTTTCCCAAAGCTTGTGGTTTTGGGCCTCTACCCAAGAATGAACTTGTACAACATGCCACATATACAATTTTTCAAATATGATCCTAAAATTTTTACCTGAGGTACTTATGTATGTCTCCTATGTTCTTTGGAAATTTCACAGTCTAAAGAGTCCAAAAAACGAAGATATAGTGAAAATGCCAAGATGATATGTTTGAAACTGATCTCATGAAAATTTAGAAACCCTAGCTTCCACTTAGCATATCTTATAAAGTGCAATGAACCAATATCTGGAATTTTTACCCAAGGTACTTATGTATGTTTCCTCTGTTCTGTAAAAATGTTTCATTTGTTCTATAAAAGTATCACATTCTAAAGAGTCCCAGAAACAAATTTATAGTGAAAATTCAAAACGCAAATGTTTGAAATTGATCTCATGACCATTTAGAATACCTAACTTCCACAAACCATGTCTCAGAATGTCCAACGAAACAACATTTATAATTTTTACTGGAGGTAATTTTGTATGTCTCTTCCATTTTGAAAGAATTTCACAGTCTGAATAGTCCTAGAAAAGAAGTTATAGTGAACATTCCAAATTGATTGTTTTGAAACCAATCTCAAGATCACTCAGAAACCCTAACTTCCACAGAGCATAGCTCAGAAAGTAAAATGAGCCAATATCTTAAATGTTTATCTAATGTACTTCTACATGTCTTATTTGTTCTATAAAAATTTCACAGTCTAATGAGTCCCAGAAAATGATTTGTAGTGAAAATGCCAAACTAGCCTATTTGATATTGATCTATAGAGCATTCAGGGACCCTAAATTACAAAAGGAATATCTTCGAAAGTATAGTGAACAAACATATAAAATTTACCATATGTACCCATAGATATCTCCTTTGTTGCTTCAAAATTTGAAGTTCTAAAACATCACAAAACATAAGTTATTGCAAAAATGTGAAGTTGACCTAAAACTGATTTCGCAACTCTTCCCTTTTGGAATCATATTCAATATTTGCTTCATTAAGGAACATGTTCATTAATTAAATATTTGATTCCCCTTTTTTATTTTCCTTTTCCAAATACCATGGGAAAATACCCAAACCCATGGGTTTGAAATCACCATTTAACATTTTACTTTTTCACATGCACCCCTTTTTTACTATATATATATATATATATATATATAGATATGAAACAATCTTGGAAATTTTGTGTGTATCATAATGTCATAATATTACATTAATGACAACATTAATCCTTTGACATCAATGACAATAATTCTAACAACTCATGTTCTTCCTCTATCTTGGAGTAGATAAGAATATCTTCCAAGAAGATGATGAAGAATTTGTCCAAGTAATATTGAACACTCCATTCATTAAACAAATAAAAGTAACTTGTGCATTTGTCAGACAAAATGTCACTATTGTAACTCATAATCACCATCCCTAGTCCAGATTGGTGTCTTGCTAATATATTCTTCTCTAGTTCTCACTTGATAGTAACCTGACCTCAGGTCGATCTTGGAAAATATTTTTGCCCCTTTCAGTTGATAAAAAATATTGTTGATTTGTGGTAGAGGGTACCTCTTCTCTATATTAGCCTTATTAATTTGTCTAAATTCAATACATAACCTCATAGTTCCATCCTTTTTATTCACAAAGAGCACTAGGGCACCCTAATGTGACACATTTAGGTGTATACATACCTAGTCTTCAACAATTCTTGTAGTTGCATCTGCGACTCTTTCAAATTCAGTGTGCTCATTCTGTAAGGATTTTTGGATACAGGGGTAGCTCCATGCATTAAGTCAATAGAGAAGTCAATATCTCTCTTTGGTGGAAATATCAACATTCCCCCAAACACTTCTTCATATTCCTTCAATACTAGATAATATTCAAGACTTGGCTACTTATATTTTTCTATCTCCTCCATATGGGATGCATATATCTGGAACCCTTTCCTAAAATATATTTTCAACTACAGTGTTGAAATCTCTCTGATGGATATAGGTCTTGGAATACCTTGCACCATCCTTGAATTCCCTTCCTCTTTAAGGCATGTGCAAGACTTGTGGTAACAATCTAGGATAGCACGATGCTTATCCATCGAATCCATACCAATCAAGAAATTATATGACCCGAGTGGTATGATGTTCAAATATGCTTTAGTGCTAACTCCATTCATGCTTACTAGGAAACCTTTGACAAGTTCAATCATTTTCCTCTTTGTTCCAGTGGCTAGTTGAACTAACCAATACTTTTCATGATGACATCTCTTCAATTTAAACCTTTCAACTATTTTTGGATCTATATAGCTATGATTAGCTCCAGAATCAATCAAAATAGGTATGGTTTGATGATCAATATTACCTTCTACCTAGATCATGTGGGATTGGTAGGCTACTTGTCTATTGTCCAAGGATGCATAAATCCTTGGCATGCTCTTTCCCACATTGTCCACTATATATGCTTCATGAATTTTATGCACATTCCTCATCTTATCTCCCTTGTGAGGAAAATATTTGTACTAATGTTCTCCTTCACATCCCCAACACCTTATGCGATGTTGTCTTGGAATTTTACCCACAAATTATGTCATTTTATGTTCACCTTGTGTTGGGTTTCCTTACTGATATGCTTGAGATATGTTCTTAATGAAGCTTTTCTTGAATTCTTTCTTCCTCTAATCCATCTTTTCTCTCTTTTTATCATCCCAGGATTTTTGTAAAGATGGCCTCCTCTTATACTACTCATACAAATACCTATCCTTCCTCAAGGATTATTCCAAAGTCTTAGTCTCATAAAATTGGATTTTATCCTTGTAAAATGATGGAAACCTACTCAAGAATCTCTGGATTTTCACCTTATCATCCCTAATGAAGTCCACATACCTCAGAAGCTCCAAGAATTTATTCTCATACTCCTCCATGGTTATATTTCCTAGCTTGAGCTCAAAGAATTATTGCATCTTCTTTTCATAGTAATTCTCTAACAAGTATTGTTTCTAGAAATTCCGCTTGAAATGCTTCCAGGAAATTCTCTTTTCATCAATATGTTTGAATTTCTTCAGCTGGTCCCGCGTCATGGAATTCTTCACCTAAAGATGATATATGGCAACCCTTTCCTCCATATTTTGATGAATAATTATGTAGCTGGAAATATTTTCTCATTCCCAACAACTAGGATTCAACATCTTCTGCCTTCCTATGCTCTCCATCAAATGAAACTGGCTTGAGTTTCTTGAGCTCTCCTTGAAAAATATCTAACTCAGACCTCTTCCTATGATTTCTAACACGGGACACACTTGGGATGATCTTTGAATCTAAATGTGCATGTGCTATTTTATTCGAGTGTCCTAGTGAACAATGATTTCTACTGACACTCCTTGATTTCCTATATCCCTTATGTTCATCCCTCCTATCATGAGATTAGGATTCTACTACTTTCCTTACATTATCTTAGTGTTTTGTGCTAGAATATTTATCGATGTGTCTCTGCAACATATTCAGACTTTGCAGCAACTGAGTGTTAATTTTATTCTAATCCTCCTAAGATATTATCAAACTTTCATTGTCTACTCTATATCTCTATGCTTATTTTTACAAGCTTCTCATAGTGTCAACCAACTCCACAAGCTCCACCCAACTTCTATGTTCATTGGACTTAGTCTTTGGATTTCCTAGGGTAATATGTAAACCTCAGATATCATCCTCATGGATATAATATCTCTAGGCATCCGTGTAGCCCTCATATACAAACCATTTTTATTCAACATGTACCTCCAATTCTACATAAAAATGTGCATGCAACAACTATTGTTAGAATTATACATATTGTAAAATTGCCATTAATTAGTCTGTAGGCCCTTGTTTTCCTTGATTTTTCAAATAACACTAATACATTGATAAAAATTCTAAGTTTTCCAATATATTCTCTTCTTAATTATCTTTTTGATGACTATACTTATGTCTCAATATGATTTTTGAGCTGAAATTTATGGCTTTCCAAAATTAGCCATCTCACCCCTTTTGCACTTGTTTCACTGGCACCAATAATATCAAGGGCTAACCTCTTGTAGAAGAAAATATAGTGAGAACAAAGAATTTTTTTGATATTAGGTGTTGACAGTATTCCTGATTTTTAATACACAACAACTCTCATATCTAGGATATGACCTTCCTACTAACTTTTTCATCAATCTAGATTTGGCAATTTTTTCCATTTGCATTTCCTCCAAACTTAGAATTCTTAGCAGAAAAACAAAGAAAAACTGGGAAAAAATTCCTCAAAATAAAATTGTATGAATTTATGAGTAGAGAAAATAAAGACTAAATATTGTTTTTTGGATTGGTGATCTGGGGTACCTTTTACTCCTTTGGAGATTTTAGAAATCCCCCAAAAGTGCTTGAGAATAGTAGAGTTTGCCCTATTTCGACATCTCCACTCCAAACCCTTTTGAATTTTGGGAAAATCCCAATTGGGTATATTCATTTCTTATTTTTGGATTCCATATAAAAATCTCACCTTTATATGGACCCCAGTTATTGAGCATGGCCTAGATCTTTAAAACCAATATTCTTTTCTGGAAAATTTAAGCAGAAATAGCCAATGGCCCTCATTAGTGCATTTTTAGAATTCGTCATTGTGAACATAGCCTTTAAATTTCACATGATTCTGAGTTTTTCTTCTCTTATTACAGCCAAAACAAGGCTTTGGCTCCATACTTTTCTTTTTGTCTTTGTCCAATTTTTTACTTGTCTTTCCTCCTCTTTCGCCTCTTCCCTTCTATTCTTCTCTCTCCCTCTTCTTGTCTCCCTTGTTTCTCTTATATTCTTCTCTCTTTTTTTTATTTTCTTCTCTTCTTTTTATTGTATTAGCGAGATTTATCTTTATTTCTCATGGATACACTCTCCCTTATCGACAAGTTGGATCTTTCTTTCTTGCCAATACATTAATCTCCTTTATCAACAAGATGGGATCTTTCTTTCTCACTGAAACACTCTCCTTTATTGGAGAGTTGGGATCTTTATTTCTCGTAGATAAACTCTCCTTTATTGGCGATTTGGGATATTTCTTTCTCATTGTACACTCTCCTTTATCGATGAGTTGGGATCTTTATTTCACGCCGATACACACTCCTTTTATCAACAAGTTGGGATGTTTATTTCTTCCCGATACACTCTCCTTTATTAGGGAGTTGGGATATTTCTTTCTTTCCGATACACACTCCTTTATTGATGAGTTGGGATTTTTTTTCTTGTTGATGTATCACTTAGAGAAAAAAATTCTTTGTTAATACATCATTGTATTAGCCACTAAAAATATTTATTCACTAACACTCTCTATATCGGCTACAAATGTTTTATGAAACTTAGTCATTTTTCCACGTTTTTAATCTCACAATTATCACGGCTATTGTGAAATCAAAAAAATTGACACTATGATATAAGTCCCACCACTTGGTGGTCAATTGAACCCCATACACAATAACCATCACACAAAATAAAATAATTTGGGGTCCTTGACCCCAATTTCTCATGCTAGGAAAAACTTGATTTTTCACCCAACTCTACACACAGACTGAACTCTGCTTTGTTGTAGCAGACCTATGTAGGCTTGGTGTTGTAATAAACACTCTAATACCATTTTGTAGCAACCTCACTACTAACCCATAATTTTTTTTAATACCATTAAATTGCATGCATGCATCAAGGATTTAACATGTATCTAACAACATTTTTAAAAACATGAATGTAGCCAATTAAACATATACACAACATCATATAATTAAATCAAAGAAATAGTATACACACAACAAATAAATCCCATGAACAAAAATAGTGAAACAAAGAATTTTTTTTTATCTTTTTAGGAAAATGTGAAACTAGCTATAGAGGTTGGGTGTTCCACCCAACCATATATATTTTTCTCCAATTCTCAGCAACAAATCACTCCCAAACTGGGGATATGAATCCACAAGAAAGGATGTCTCTTAAGGGTGACTATTTTCCACTCACAACAAGTTAATTCCTACAGTCATCAAATCCACCAACTCTATTTCCCCTCAACTTGCACAACCCAAGGAATGGGATCCCCCTTCTCTACCATATAGTACCTTAGGCCTTCCCACTTCCCTCCAAGGCTCCAACATGGGTTGAATAGGAAATATCTTCACTGGGGAGTCTAGGAATTCAAACTATAACTAGAAATCTAATAGCAACAAAATCACTTTTTTTTTGGATAATTTCCCCCACAAAAATATCAATTTACAAGCCTAACAACCTACTTCTTCATGCATTGAAAACTCCATCAAGTTTCCCATAAAACCAACTATGGATGTCATCAATCTCAATACTCAAAAATATCTTTCTATCCCCAAAAAATGATTGTAAAACTGCCTACAATACCCATTTGAATTTTCTTTTACCCATGCATGTTGACTCTCACATTCCCCAATGTTGATTGTACTTATCTATATGTTCTCAATAACTATGTGGGGTGACTTTTCAAACCAAAACTCTTACATGTATTCAATGATTGGGGCTTTGATACACTCAAAAGGAAAACATAAGGTTCATACAAAATAATAATTTTAGAAAGTGGCATGGGATTAATACACATGAATAATTCTCCCCCGTTGGATCCCCTCTCTTGTGGAAACCTAGAACCCATGTCCCCATCCATGTCCATATACAACCAATAATAATTTTAATACAATGTTTACATATTATGTTGTTAGGCCCACATACATACATCATATTTACATTATACATCACTAAACTAGGGTTTTTAAATGGGTATCTTATAGAATTTAATGAAAAAGATGAGTTAGAAGATAGAAGAGGAAAGTGTTGGGTATTCTAATTTTATGTAATAGGGGTGTGAGCTGATATTTATAAAAGGAATTGTGTGTTCCTTTTAGGTAGAGGATATTTCCTATCATCAGTGAAATGAATTGGAGGGGATTAAACCATACCATGCGAGCATCCTATTACTCTAGGCATGGTGAAGGAAAAGGGTGTTGTTGTAGATACTCACTAAAGTGGAACAACAAACTAATAGAATTATCCATTCATTGGCCTTATCAATATGTATTTTAAAGGCTTTGTGAGATGCCCCTCTTGAATTTATAGGTGGCGATCATTTGGGCATCACCCTGTCATTCATGCATGCCTGGTAGGCTGGCACCCATCACCCTATCATTCATGGATGCTCGATATGATGAAACTAATGCATGCTATGGAATTAATATAATTCACAAACAACTTAATATAATCTACAAATTATGGATTTACTCTCTGAGAGTAGACATGCTATTAATTGAATTTAGAAGTACATTCTCTATGAAAGCATAAACAATGGAAACTATAGTGTGCTTCCCCTTATAGTGAGCACTAATAAGAAAAACATAGTGTATCCTTAAATATAATTGGGATCTTCTCTACACTTAATATGTTTTTCATTATTTATTTGATTCGAAGATAAAATCCGGGAAGAGATGAATCCATGTGTGTTAAGAATTTGACCTTAGTCGATCGCGGTATACCCCATAGTATACTTATAGTAATCTACCCTGAGACCACAACCAAGAAAAGTATCATTGAACAATGTTGCTAAACATGTTACAAATTTTGATCCAAAAAATAGACTGATAAGTATTATAAAAATATATATATTAACTTTCATAATACATTAGACCCACAAGAGATATGAATAGATGAACTTCAATGCATTTTATCCCCTTAGTTGCAAAATGATAGCAATTTCCAATGTAAACACTTCAATATTTATAACAATTGTTGAAGTAGACCTTAAGCCAAAATCATTTTTATGATCCCCAAGTATACAAACCTGCATTTACTTGATTGGTGAAAACATTGAAATAGACATTAAGCCAAAACAATTTTTTAATTATTTGAAGGGAGTCTGGAATTTGACGTCTTGTAGGACGTTTTCCCCCTCCAAAATGGTATATAATAGGTGGATACAAAATCCACATGTCAACACTTATCAATGGATACAAAATCTACATGTCAACACTTATCGGTGGATACAAAATCCACACATCTAACAGTTATTGGTATAAAAAAATTAAACTCATCAAATTAACTTTTAACTGCATAGGATATAGTCATAAATTCTAGTAAGTACATATATTGTATAACCCATAAGATATAACACTTATTGGTATAAAAAATTGAACTCGCCAAATTAACTTTTAACTACATAGGATATAGTCATAAATTCTAGTAAGTACATATATTGTATAACCCAAAAGATATAATGCATGGCTTGGCAAGGGAGGCACCATGACATTAGTGGTTGGTGACATTACACAAGGGTTCATTGAAAGAGTAATTTGGATAATTAGTTTGGGGAGACACCCACCCAACTACAAGTAGGTAAAGTGCTTCTGGACATCTTTACCATCATCTTTTTTCTTTATGGTGAATTCATATGATGGAAAGAGCTTCACCAAACACGAGCGAGCGTACTCTTTTCAAGATGCATTGATATAATAGAAGGGTCCAAACCTTTATTGAATAGATTGGGGATAGACATAATGGAATCAATCATATATGATATGGTATAAAGATCATCTTTTGAGATATTTAGTACCTTTTGCTTGGTAGAGCCCAAAATATGAACAAATCTCTCTCTCCATGGGTTGGGAAGTACCCATTGATTGATCCATCTAGCCCAGAGAAGCTAAAAGAGGGTTCTTGTTTGCCAAAATCTTCTTTTGGGTGGTTTTCACTATTTTAAGTTGTTTTCACAAATTTTACTGGTTTTTTAAATTAATCCTGAATTAAGGGATTATGGTTTTGGTAGTTTTGGAATACCAAAAATATTGTTTATATTGTATTGTGAGTGGTGAAATTAATACAATGAAGAGTTGAGAGGTGCAACACCAAGGAAAGTTGGTTTTCTCTTAGTCAAGGTTTTCCAGCGTAATTCTCTGTGTACATTGTGTATGAGTCATTGCTTAATTTATGTTTTGCTTAAGAATTTGTATTCATAGTTTTACTTCACAAGTTTAAAAGTTACATTGTTTGACTCAAGGTATAAATTTTTCAAGGATAAGGTTTACACCTGATGGTTGGGGCCATGCAAAATTGAAATTGTATATGACAATGGCTCCCTTAAGCTCCACACAATCGATGAAGAAAGGAATCCATTGACGTCCAATGTTCATTGGTTGAGGTTATACCAGAAGCCCAAATCCAAAGAGTAATTCATTCAATATATATTCAAGAAAGTAGATATGGAAGTTATAAGTAAGGTGGCTATGCCACCTACATCCACAACCTCATGATCTCTTTTCTAGTTCTAACCTCGAAAAAAAAAGAAAAAAGAAAAAATATAATAAAGATACGATAGTGACAAACTGACTCTAGGAACCATCTGCCTTAGTGATATTAGAAACCCAAGCCATGGCTGATATCACCAAGAAATCAAAAGAATAGGTTGTGAAAACCTCTTCCGAGGCACAACTAGATAGACCTCTGTTTGAAAACAAGTTTATTGGTAAGCAACCTCCGAGGGAAAAATAAATAGAAAAAATAGAAAAAAAAAAAAAAGGAAATCCACCAACTTTCCATGGTTAGCCTCCATTCTATTCCAATTACAAGTGCAAAATGATGCTTCCTTGTGCTAAATCAACATGAACAGTATGACATTTCCTAGAAAAGACTTCATTTTATATTTCACTAGAGTAATATTGATTTTTTTTAGTGTAATGTTTTTCTGTAGCATTCTAACACCTCCATACTAAGAAAGAAGCAAGTGATTTTTACCTTGTTATACCATCACTTTTGCACCAGCTTCACAATAGGCGCCTTTTGCAGGATCAAGACAAAAGCCACCAACAACTTGGTTTCTAGATATTCAAGTACTCTGCAAGGATATTCAAGATTTTTTTTCTTTCTCCAGTACTCATCATTTGCAGCAAGGAGATTTATTGGTAGTAGCATGACATCTATAACTTGTCTTCATAACAATTTTAGGTTGTTTCCACACTCTCTTTCAAATTTTTCTTGCATATAATTAAATATTTAATAAGCAATTATAGTACTAAAGAGCTATTTCCATTTATTCCATCGGAGGTAATGCCTAAACTTATCTAGTTTTTATACTTAGAGATCTTATATTTCAAAATTGTTTGGAAACAAATTGATATAACATATGCAATTTTGTAGCACAATGGCCAACCTTCAAAACATAGGAAATTATTAAGTTTTTCATGTAAGGAAATTCTTAAAGTTATGCATTATGACCAACATATGTGGAGAAACATAATCAAATTGCTTCCAATTGCTTCATCATGCCACTGATTATTATTCATTACCACTCTTTTTTTTTCCACAAGAAAAAATGCTCTTTATATTCAAAAGGATGTAAAAATATACATTCAATATTCACGATAGACAATATACATGAAAAGATTACTATTCTTTTCCACTGTGTCTTGAGATGGATAAATCCTGTCCATTCTAAAGAACTACCTATCCCATTTCTCTACTATGATCAGTATTCAAACCAATAAAGATAAGCAGAAAAAAAAACAGGAAATAAGGCAATTTTCAAAGATTGATCAAGATCGTTGGTCCTTCATTACCATCCTCCTACTTTGTAAATCGAATTTGGTCGAGAGGCAAAGACAATGTTTTTTTTGATAGAGTGTCTGCCTCGCTATTATCCTCCCTGTAGATGTGAGAGAAAGAGAGATTCTTTATGGGTTTTGTAGCCTCTTGTGTTCTTTCTTTCCAGCACTCCAGAGCTGCTACATGGAAATCAGCGTGGCCATTAAGCCAGTCGATACTAATTTTGGAATCTCCAAGAAGTAATAGCTCATCAATGTGCAGTCGTCGTGCCAGAATAAGAGAAGCCCACGCTCCCAATAGCTTTGCCTTCATATTAGTGCCTTGTCCGCAATTTAGGGTCCAACGGATACAAGTGTGAGAGTTTATTAGGATTTTTCCTCCCTCCCCACAAAGAGAGCCCCCTTGTTGTGCAGCGCCATCGAACCAGGCTACTGCTCTGTCAAGTGGAATAGTTATCTTATGTTTGTGGGAGGGCGGGACTTTGGTTTGGTTTCCAGATGTGACCACCTCAACTAGAATGTTGTTAACCACTCTTTGAATTGATGGAGATCTCTCTTCAAAGAGAGATGCATTTCTGGCAATCCAGATGTGCCAACAAAGATGGACTGGAAGCAAAGAGTAGTTTTTGTTAGTGCCTAGCCAATAGCGAAAGCAATCAGGCACATTGGAACCAGTCCAGGGCGCAACTAGATTTAAAGCCAAGGAGATATGTTGCCAAACCATGTGGATAAAATTACACTGTATAAATAAATGATTAATCGATTCACTGTTCTGTTTGCACAGGATGCATCGGTTTGGGTCGTCCCATCCACGAATCTGAAGATTCTCCCAAACAAGGAGCTTATTTTCTGTCAGGAGCCAAAAGAAAAGTTTAAGCTTCAAGGGACAGTCCCCCTTCCAGATCTTATTGCGCCAACTTTCATTGTTTTGTGTCCAAAATTTAGTGGCCAACGCATGATACACATTTTTTTCTATAAGAAAGTTGGTGCTATCCCCTCCCATCCATATAAGGGCATCCAGCCTCTTCAGAAGGCAAATACCTGCTCCTGTTAAATGCTGAGTAAAACCGTTCCATTCAATTGTCAATTCCGGTTCAAGCTGTAGATCGGATCCATTAAACCAGTTTTCACCTAACTGTCCACCGCTGGGCATAGTGCTGAGTTGGTACAAGAAATAAATACCCTTGTTGTGTAAATGCACCAAAAGTGGAGGAGAGAGCAGGGATTTACTACCCAAGCCTAGTATGGTGTCTCTGCCGATTTCGATCATGTATCCATTGCCCAGTTTCCAAGCAATCCATTGAAGAATGATCGGTAGCGATTTAAGGAGATGTTTCCAGGTTTGTGAACCTCTTGTCGGACGTGCCGAGGCCGATCTGATCCAGACATGTACCGACAGGGGTGGGAAATACTTGTCTTTAATAACCTTTCTCCAAAGGCATGGACTCATTAAAATTCTCCAAAGAGTATTTGCCGAGATCACCCTATAAAAGAAGAACAGGTTTCTAAGTCCCCAACCTCCTATCGATTTGGGTTTTGAGATTACCTCCCATCTGCATAGGTGGTATCCTTTGTTTTTTTTTGTTGCTTGTCCATAGGAAGGTGAAGACTAATTGTCGAAGGGTCTTCAGTACAGATAAAGGGATGTGAGCTAACGCCATCCAATACACAGGGAGGCTTTCCAAGACAGCCTTTATAAGAACAAATATGCCTCCCAGTGAGAGCAGTCTGTTGCACCAATGATGGATTCTACATTCAAATTTTTCGATAAGCCAAATCCAGTCCTTTTTAGTATAGTTGGCAGGTTTTATATTGTAGCCCAGGTAAGTAAAACCCTCCGCTAAGTCTCGAGAGTCAATGCCAAACAATACTTTTAAATCTGTTAGTATATCTTCATGTGCTTCTGAGACTAGGAAAGTTGACTTATGGATATTGATCTCTAGTCCTGAAACAGAGAAAAAAATGTTAATGAGAGAGTGAATTATTGTCCATTCAGACAGATTGGCATTGGTCATGATAATCACGTCGTCTACAAAGAGTAGACGCAAAATATGTAGCAGCCTCGAAACTTTAATCCCTTTCAAATGTCCTTCCGCTTGGCTTTTTTGGAGTAAAATGTTGAGACTTTCCAGGACCAAGATGAAAAGAAGGGGCGAAAAGGGGCATCCCTATTGGAGCCCTCTCTCACAGTGGAAAGCTTTAGTAGCTTCCCCATTGATCAGAATTGTAAGGGTGGTCGAGGAAATACAGCCCATTATCCAGTTGGTAGTGATTATCCCAAACCACACTGTAAAAGAATAAGATGCAGTAAATTCCAGTTGATGCAATCAAAGGACGTTTTAGGGTCCAGCTTTAGGAGGATGGCTTTAAGGTTTTTTGTCTTAATACTATGAATGCACTCTTGTGCGATGCCAATAGCATTGAGGATTTGTCTCCCTTTAAGGAAGCCAAGTTGTTCATCTGATAGTGCCTGGGAGAGGATAGGACAGATTCTTCTGGCAATGATCTTAGATATAATTTTGTAGCACAAATTACAAAGTGAGATAGGACGAAAGTCTGCAAAATGTCAAGGGAGGTTTGATTTTGGAATCAGAACAATGAAGGTATTGTTTAGCTGGTTTTTTACAACCCCTCTGGATCTCGTATCCTCCATGATGTCCAAAAGATCTTGACCCATAAGATCGAAAAAATGGAGATATAATTCTACAGACCAACCATCGGGTCCCGGGCTTTTTTCTTTTTTGAATCCTTTGATAACCTCTAAAATTTCCTCCTTGGTACAGGGGGTTTCTAAAGCTCTGGCCTCCTCGTCTGATACCATCTTTGGGAAGAGACTTGTTGTTTCAATCTAAGCAGTGAGGCTAGGTGCAGAAGCTTCCTGGTAAAAAGCTTTGTAATGAGTGAAAGCCGTTGTTTTGATATCTTCTGTAGTTTGGTGAATCCTACCGTCCTCTTCCTCTATATCCCACATATATTTTTTAGAAAGGCGAGAGCTGGCCACTCTGTGGAAGAAACGAGTATTTGTATCCCCCCTGCCAGCCATAGCATTCTACTTTTCAAGCGCCATCTTTCTTCATCCTCACGAAGGTATTTGTTACGGGCTTCTTCCAAACAATGCACTTTATGGTCTAGATCAACACAACATATGTCCAGGGCCTTTAATCTGAGAAGGTCTTCCAATTCCTGTTCTATTCTACATAAATCTGCCTTTTCCTTTTTCTTTTTTCTTTTAACCATAGAATGGTAATAGCTTTTAATCTGGAGAGTTTTCTTACCAGATTGCCTTGGGCGTCTCTAGGTACAGTAAGGGTGGTGTCAGCCCACACCGATCTAACCAGATGGTCAAAAGAATCCTCCCTCAGCCATTGCTGGTTAGACTTGAAAGGTTGTCTAGCTCCGAAATCGCCTTCACCTATCTGTAGGCAGATTGGTGCGTGATCAAATAGATGTGGTAGATTTACCCAAGCTCGGAATCTGCAAGATGGTGAGAGTAAGTCTTCTGCAACCACAAACCGGTCAAGTCTTTTGGAAATGCTTGCTGGTCCCGTTCTCCCATTTCTCCAAGTGGGCAGTAGCTCTGTTGGCTTCAAATCCACCAAGGAATTTTTGTAAAATAGGTGCTTGTAATAGTTCGAGAGTGGGTCAATCAATGCCCTTTCTCCCCAAATTTCCTTGGGACTGGTAGTTAGGTTAAGGTCTCCAACAAGGATGAGACTCTTAGCCGCCAGGAGACCTAGTCCATCAAGTCGCTCCCAGAAAGATTTTCGATCATCACATGGACCATATACATTGAGTAGATTTAGTTTAGTTCTCAGTTCAAAGCAGGTACCAGTAAGTAAAATCCCCCCATGACTAAGCACCGGTGAAAGATAAAAAAGGGTAGGATCCCACTAGGCCAGTAGGCCTCCCGAGTTACCTACAGAGCTTGTCGCGCAAGCCATCCAGTTCAGTCGGAGATGGTACATAAAATCGCTAGCAACAGATGCGTCCACTAGAGTTTCTTGAAGGAAGATAATAAACGGATGGGTCTTCTCGAGGAGTCTTCGCATGGAGGCAAGTTTCAGGGGTCCTCCAACCCCTCTGATGTTGAGGGAGAGAAGGATCATGATTTACCTCGAGCTAGGGCTTTTAATCCTCTAAGAACCCTTTGATTTGTATCAGTAGATAGTGTACCCGAAGTCGGAGGTCCATTGAAAGCCTTTTTACGCGCACTGCGGGTTTTTAGTGGCGAAAGTTCAAGCCCTAATCCCCTTGACCAAGTGGGATCCGGTTCAGATGAAGGTTTAACTCTTCAAGAGGATGGATGATCAGACTGGTGTATGGTGGGTTGTATAAGAGTTTTTCCATGGTAAGTAGAAATGGGTAGCGAGCCGAAAGGAAGAATGGGAGCTGGGGTAACATTCGAGAGCAAGGTTTCTAGTTGGAGTTTAGAAAAGGTCGGCTCTGAGTAGCCAGGTAGAGTAGAAGATTTTTGTGTTTCGTCTAAGACTGCTGTAGCTTGGTTGTCCGAAACCCAAGCAGTAGGTTCAGGAGAAGTCAGGGGAGTTTGTAAGGGATAAGAGTTGCTGCCGGGGGCTGTGGGTACTGGAGCAGTCGGTTTTCTAGCAATAGAGGAATCGATAGAGTGTAGATGGCCCGGCAGGGGGGGAGGAGATTGTGGTGGAGAGACAGGCTTTATAGGAGGAGGTTCCGAAGGTTCAGGATGCAAGATTTTATCAGCCTGCTCATTAATAAAGAGTCTGTCCCAGGCAGAGAGAGTATTGAAAAGTGAAGGGCAGTGTAGCTTGATCTTACCCACTAGCGAGTCTTCAGGAGGATTGATATCCCTCCGTAGATATGGAGCCTCCTCCTCTAGCTGGTCTGGAGGTGTGATATAACTATCGAAATTACCACTCTTTCACCTTAATAATTCCCTTGTCCTCATCGCACATTCGGCATAGACCTTCTACTTTCTCATACAATTACTATACCCAAAAATTGAATGAGCGGAACACTCACCCCAATTAACCAGCAATTCAGCTCAAAGGTGTTATCATAGGGCTCAAGAAAATTTCTATAATCTATCTCTGTGTATCGAACAACCATGGGAGGTTCAGTGAATACAGAAGAACCAAAAGGAATTTATATCATAGAGGCCAACCCTGAGGCCATGATAGTTTTTGCACAAGCTGGTTGGATTTCCTTCTTTGGGAAATTCTAGGGCTTGGATGCAAAAATTGCTTTGGAATTCTCCAAGATCTTGAATGGGAGGAGGGAACTGGTGCGACAACTGACATTGGTTATCATTGAAGAATTTATCAGTCAAACTACTAGGCTTCCCCAACAGGAGGAGAGATGGTATAAAAACATAGCGTTGCCAGCTAATAACTGAATCCAATTCTTAGTCAACCCCTCTTCTATGCCAGACATCTGGAAAGGAATTCAAAGGGAGGCATTGTTGTTACTATGGAAGGAGATTGTGTTCTTCATACAAAAATTTATTACCTGCAAGAGGATAGTTTTAGCATGGTCTTCCATTATCATATTATAATTCTAATGCATATCAGAAATGATGAGGTCATGAAGATGCCATTTTTCTTACTCAAAATCTTGAAAAAAATGGTCGCACCCATAAGAAAAAGGATGAACCCTAAGATAGGGATATACCAATGAGGATTTATTCAGATGTTGATCACAACATAATTGAATCGATTCAAAATTTCATGGGAATTATTTTCAATGGTGCTAAGAGTGAAACCTCATGCAAGTGTCATATTTCTATGAGGCTATCCTTATAGTAGTAAAGTGCAAACCCTGACATCTTCTTCAACCCCAACTATGACCACCACTACAGAATTACACCACCACTATGGGATGCGAGAATACAAGGCATCTATGACTTTAGGATTGAAGGAAAAGAGGACAATGAAACCCTATACAAATCGTGCTACATAATTCATGTCTAAACCACCCCTAATTCACTTTGTCTCCTCTAAATCTGAAGAAATAGGGGGTTCCAGAGTTCTGGGGTCATCCTCTTTGGAACAACCTAAGAACCAGTCTGTGGATGAGGTAACAAAGTAACATTCAGAGAAATCAAAAGATATTTTCTATTGAATAGACCCTAGGAATATCTGAGGGTCATCTTTAAGGGAAATTTAAAGAGTTTCCATCACCAAAACCCTCATCACCAAAATTGCAAGGGGTCGACTCATTTGAAGTTGAACAATCAAGGCCATCATCCCCTATGCAACAAATCCATTCTATGGATGATATGGATGAATATTTGCAAGCCTCGGACCTTGATTTCCAACCAAAACATGTGCAGTCAATTAAAAGGATGAAAGTTAAGACCAGAAAAGATAATCCAAAATCTCGACAAGCCTATAGAGTATTTCATTTATGTATCCCTAGTTATTATAATTTTCTTAAAGAAAAAAATAAGTTAAAACTATAAAATCAGAGGGTGAGGACGAGGCTATGGAAAAAAGTGTCCTTAGCTTTAGGAAATATGGACTTCCCATTTGATGCCATCAATTATGAGGAGACATCAGTAGATAGATCAAATTCCTACCCTGATGGTTGTATGAAGATAGTCCACCAAATCATTAATTCCATCATGAATGATATAATGGCAAATACATATGATTTCATTCATCTCAAGCTAGACCTTTCAGGATGGAGGGATAAGGACGAACTATTTGACTTACGTATCATCAATAAAGAAAGCCACTGACAAGTAATCACAAAGTTAAATAAAAGTGTTTTTCTTTGTATTCAGTAGAAGAAGAGAAGTGGAAGGCTAAGATTAGAGAGTATAAAGACCAGTTGACACAGGCTCAAAATCTGAAACAACATGCATGTGAGCTGTCATTTGAAGCCCTGTCTTGTAGAATTCCTTCTACAGTATATCCCATATTTTTACCTGACCGGCATACCTGTTTCAAACTGAAGCAATTGGAAACATGGAAAATGCATGAGGTTAGATAGCCTCAAGACTCCATTAACATGTTTTTCTCGAATGGGTCTAGTGATAAAAAAATATTAATTGAGCTTTATCAATTTAATTTCTTCCTCCAAGAAAATTGCCATTGGAATCCCAATCCCTATTTCGGGGATGTCCAATTACAGGCCTTCTCCTCATATATTCTTAATCAAGTCCAGTGGGAGAAGTACACTGAATTTTATGCCTGAATCAAGTGAGATGCAAGATTTATGGTAAGGGATTAATACCTTTAACAACCATGATAATATATGATTATCAAATAATGAAACAAGATCTAGTGGATGTTGTGAGTATTTGGCACCATCAGATTATTTCTATGGCATATTATCAAGAGACTCTGAGGACACATTCCGTAGAGGCATTGTTGATTTCACATGATCTATGGGAAAATATCCCTAATTACCTAAGGAACAAAAATCCAATTGGTTATCCTTCAGTCTGGCCCTCAATAGCGCATCATTCTATGATAATTCTCTAAGAAGACATGAGATAAGGCGGATAGGTATCAGATTCCATTATCCAATCATTTGGTGTCCCAACAAATTCTATAGGGCGCCTACAAGGTGGGAAGAACATGATGGGATAATGCATTGGACACATGTAGATAAGGTTTTGGGATACTATTATCCAGGAATTTGGGCACCTAGCTTTCAACTGGGGCAATCTTCATGTAGGAATTATAGATCAAGAATAACAAGGGTTGCATAAGGGGCATGCAATCAAATTAGTTGGGTGAAGATGATGAGACCAATAATTGACATCTTTTTTCCATATAAACATTCATTTTTGACCTATGACTAAGTTCCAAGAATTTCCATTACTACTATAAATATTCCATTACCATGCCTATATTCCATATATGCTCAAAGGTAACTTGAGTACAACTATTTAACTTCATTGGGTTTTTGCATGATTAATTTAGGGAGGTAGAAATGCTTGTATTACTCGGGATTTTAAGGATGAACCAAGATGTATATGCATTGATTTTTAATAAATATTGTTGACAAAACCTGTAGGAAATCTCTAGTATATTTAGGTTTCCATGAAGGATTTTTCATGAGAAGCAGGTTGAAAGGAGATACCAATATTTATGGCTAGAACAGAGTATCCTCCAGTTACTAGGACAGAGCATTTCATATGGTCTAGGTTCAACCATAACAGAGTATTGGTTTCAACCAAGGGTATATGCGCATTTAAAAACATGCCACCACCATAATGGTCTGTAACTGTTATGTTCGAGTGATCAACAAACTCTAGCATCAAATTGGCCCTCTCCTACGATGATGAACCGGAAATCTATGTGTATCAATGATACAGATCGGTAAGGAAGTGCATTTACTTTTGTTCATGTGTGATTGAGAGCCTGCATCCAACCATGGATCACTACACTCCGAAGTTTGCAACATTTAGAACTGTAAACCCTGATTCAATGGCCTTTGTCATTCTACTTCTTAAACAAGATAGTAATCTGGTCATATATATAACCAGAGGCACCTTCTTCTTAAAGGGGAACTTATTATATAGTATGTTTTTCATTTGTAACATGGTTTTCCTTTGTTTAATATAAATATCAAAGACTATTCCTTTGCTTTATAACTGTTTAAAGTTTCTCAGTGACTCATAGTTAGCACAGATGTCGACCCTTGAGGGGTCCCACTCGAGGTAAGGTGTTGTGCCTGGTGTTTATATTTAGTTTTGGTAGATGTATGTGTGTTGTAATTTAGTTTGCAATATTTATTTTGGTGGTTTTTCCTTTTATGTCCTGTAGAGTTGTATTGCTACATAATTAGATTTTATTTCAGATTCAAGCTTAGTAAAATAGAGCTAGGATGCTGATAGCATAGGCCCAAGCCATAATGAATTCAACATAAGTAGTGCCATTAACTAAGCATGGTACCAAGAGTAGTAGAAGTTTATTTTTTGATAAGTCAGTACAATTAATTATGGTTTATATTTTAACAAGTATATACTTTTTTATTTTCATTTTGTGCATGAATAAAATTAGTTGTTAAAACATATAATTTATGATCAGTCAATACAAAAACCTCTCCCTATGTATATTTCACATGGTGCCTCACAAGTTTAACTGACCCAAGGTTGATAATCAAGTGACTAAGTGATTTGGATCTACCACCATCTTTAAGAGGTAATAAAAAACACCATCACTAATCATAAACAAACATGCATATCTTACTACTACATAAGTATGAAAATTATAAAAATAGAAATGTAGAAAGTAAATCCTAATTCTACATAGGTTGTGTGTCTTCCCTTCAATAGCCCCTTACTCAAGGAAGCTATAGGAACCATAACCAATCTAAAAATTACTTAGACATTCAATGGACACTAATCTTTTATTTAGAAAAAATCCATAAAAATGATGATAGAAATGCTCCAAAAAAAATTCAAATAAGTTCTTCAAGTACTCAACAATATAACATAACAACAATCCCCATATCATATATTCTCTACTCTTATTTGTACTGGAAGAGACTCCAAAATAAACCTTCCAACCAATCCTTGATTGGTTTAAGCTGTCCCTTGACTTCCCAATTCTATGAAATTGTTACAAAGGATATTTTCCCCTCTTAAACAGTTCAAGTGATTCAAGAACAATTCAAATAGTTAGGGTAATTATTGTTTCTCTTTAGAGATGGAATTCTCTCATGCATGCATCAGGATATTTAGAAGAATAAATGAGAGTAACAAATCAAATTATAAATTTGTTCCCAATAACATTAAATATTATTTCATGGATCACATCATGCATAAACCATTCAAAATCATGTTTAAAATAAATCATGACACATTCAGCCTCGAGATTTAAGAAAATCCCATAAATTTAAACAATCATAAATCAATTGTCTCATGTTCATAATAAATCATATAGTTCCATGGAAGAGTTAATCTTTAGGTAAAAAAATATGTCATATATAATGTAACATACCTAGCCATCCCCAAGATGGGCTACGCCACTTAATCCAACTACAACACACCCAACCACATGCAGGCGAGGCACGTTGTAGTCCAGAGACTCAATTCACAGTGACTTATCTCAATTCAAATCACTTCTAAGTTAATTAAGAGACATGAGAACCACATGCAAAAATAAATATTTATGCAACGATTAATAAATACACATAAACGATTAATAAATATTGTCGCATAAATGATTAGTTTATGCGACAACATAAACTAAGTCATGGACGACAATAACCAACAAGCATGCACATTCTAAATATTAATGCAACGATTAATAAATACACAGCAGAATAAATCATACACAAGTAATTAACCATAATAGAGAGCACTTATCTTTTCTGAAAACAAGACACCAACTGGTTGCAGACCAAGGACGTTCCACCTAACCATAGACATTGTTGTTCCAAATATCAACAGCAGTGTCACCCCCGAGTTAGGGCTATGAGTCCTCAAGGATGGATTCCAGGGTGTCACTCGGCTTCCCAAGCCAGTTAGCCCACATGCTCTCATAGGCCTTTCAGCACTCACAACAATCCAAAGTACACCAACTCTCTTCTACCCAGTTCACACAACCCAAGAGAATGGACCCCCTTCTCTGCCATGCAGTCTCTCAAACTGTCCATCTCTTCCAGGGCTCCAATGCTTATGTTCAAGAATCTCTCTGCTGGGACTCTCCAAACTCGCAGTTATGAGTTAATTGAAACATAGGTCGAGGCATCACAAACATGGAAGCACCAACTTTGGGTTGGAAATACACCAACATCCTATACAACCAATGACTATAGATTTTCTCAGCAATTCGGTTTCCTTACCCAAGTAGCTCTAGAATCCGATGGGACAAGTAGGTGAAATAATTAATGGAGTGAGAACATGATGAAAGGTGTGAACAATGATCAATTGGGTAAATCAGTGAATGAGTGAATGAGTGATGAAGAAGCAACCAACAACAGAACAAGAAGAGAACCCCCACCCCAGACCAAGGATGGGTTTTTGTAAATCTTGGGAATCAAGAACCTCATGGCCTTCCCCCAAGAAGTTCACGTAACTGATATTCTACATTAAACAAAATGGGTAATTAAAATTATAAAACAAATACTTAGCCCCTCAAGCCCCCTCATTTATGGAATCATAGCCCCTTATAACTCTTGTCCTTGTTCGTCTAGTAGCCATCGATGTATTTATTATTAATAATGATCAAAATATTGCATTTCTTAGGAACAGTAGCCTCTTTTAATTGTTTGGGCACTCTGACCTCTCATCAATTAACAAAATGAATTATTTAATATGGGGCTCAAAACCCGAGGTGTAACATTCCCTCCCCTCACCCTTATTTTTGCACTATCCTCAATGCATATACAAAACAAAGATCAAAATCTCAAAATTTGTTAAAAAATTTACAAGTATTCCACCTGCATGGCATCTTCATGCTCTCAAGTAGCATTTTCAGGACTGTAGAAGTTCCACTGGACTTTTACTAGCTCTATAACTCGATTTCGAAGAATTTTGAGTTTTTCATCCAATATTTGCACTAGCTAGACCTAAAAGCCTCCCTCTATCTCTACCTAAATCAGATGCCAATCAATAACATGGTTAGGATCATGTATATATTTTTTTAGCAAAGAAACATGAAATAGATTATGCACATTCATGGAAGCAGGCAATGCAAGCATGTATGCAACTCGTCCTATTCTTTCCAATATCTCAAATGGACCACAGAATCTGGCTTCTAGATTTGTACAACTACCCAACCTCAAAGAGCTCTTCTGGGGATTTACTTTCAAAAGAACATGCTCCCCCACTTTAAATTATCTAGTTGTCATGTTCTTATCTGCATAAATTTTCTGTCGATCTTGAGTTGCCTTTAAATTCTGCTTAATCTTAACCATCTAGTCTTCCATATTCTTGAGCAACTCTAGCCCAAGTACCACTTTATTTGTTGGGTTGTCCCAACTTACTGGATTATTACAATTCCTACCATACAAGGCTTCAAATTGGCTCATTTTCAATGAAGCTTGATACCCGATATTATAGGCAAACTCAACCAAGTGCAAGTAATCTTCCCACTTAGATGGCTTATCCATCACATACATTCTCAACATGTCTTCAATTACTCAGTTGACTCTCTCTCTCTTCCCATCTGACTGTGGATGGTAAGTTGTGTTAAAGTTAAGATTTGTACCAAATCCTTTAAACAATCCCCTCCATAAATTTGAAGTAAACTTTGCGTCTCTGTTCGAGACAATTGTCCCAGGTATCCCATGCAACCTAGCAATCTCTTTCATGTAAATTTTTGCATTATTAGTGTTAGAAAAACAAGATCGTGAAGCAATAAAATAAAACAAATGCGGAAATAAAACATAGAATATACACAATACAATAGAGACACATATATATGTGATTCACCCAGTGTGAGATACGTCCACCAGAGAAATTGACAGGTCCTTCCTTTATTATTATCCAACAACTGAAGAGATACAACCTACAACACACCCATTGTAACTTCTTCTTCTTTCTGTCACAGTCTCCTTTCTCATAACACAATATTCATCATAATGCATAGCTGCAATACATTTCCCTCATAAAAGAGGGTTGCCTTCTAGGGAAAAAATCCCTAACATAACTTCTACCGTCAGATCTACAACCTTATAATGAATCGTCCATATTTACAATGAAATTACAATATACATTTACAAGGAAATTTTTTCTTCGGGGGCCCGCTTGCCCTCAGACCCCCCAACTGGGGGGGATGGACCCCACAGGGGGGTAACCCCCGCTGCACTCCCCTGCGTGGAGGAGTGTACATTCTTTCGGGGTGTAAAGTCTTCATGGGGTATAAACACGATTGAAAACATAGACCTCTGAATCAAGAAGATAATCAGGCTCCACAACCAACAATCTCCCACTTGGAGACTGATCTGACTGATCTCAACAACTCCATCGTTGTTGTATATGGTGGAATATGATCCTTCTTAGACCTAGAAAATTTCTCATCTTCACCTTCATGCTTGAAGACCAACTAAAACTCAGCAGGAACTGAGTTTCTCCCTGATTACTCCCTTTGTTAACATATCTGCAGGATTATGGCTAGTGTGTATCTTTTCCAACTTCAAATGTCCATCTTCCAAGACAGTTCGTATGAAATGGTACCTGAGTTGTATATGCTTAGTCTTCAAATGGAAGGTTGAGTTCTTTGCAAGATGAATGACACTCTCACTGTCACAGTACAACATGCTATTATCTTTCTTCTTTCTCAATTCCTCCATAAACCTATGTAACCAAATCATCTCTTTACTAGCCTTTATAGTAACAACGTACTCTACCTCTGTTGTTGAAAGTGAAACATCCTTTTGCAATTTCAAAATCCAACTCACTGTTGTTCCACCTATAGTAAAAACATACCCTTTGGTGCTCCTCCTGCTATCTTTATCACCTGTCATATCTGAATCAACATATCCCTGTAGAACAGTGTTTGAACCTCCAAAACATAATGCATGAGTAGAAATACCTCTCAAATACCTGAGAATCCACTTTACTTCCTCCCAATGTTCTTTACTTGGATTGTTCATATACCTCCTCACAACTCCCACTACATGTGCAATATCTAGTCTTATGCAAACCATCACATACATCAAGCTGCCAATTGTTGATGAGTAAGGGGCCTTGGACATGTATTTTATCTCCTCCTGTGTCTTGGGACACATTTCCTTAGTTAATTTGAAATGGCTGGCGAAAGGTGTACTAATTGGTTTTTCATTCTGCATTATAAACCTCTCCAACACCTTCTCTATGTACTCACCCTAAGACAATGTCAATTTGTGATTTTTCCTGACTCTTGTTAGTCTCATACAAACGATTTTCTTTGCAGCACCCAAATCCTTCATTGCAAATGAATTAACTAATTTCTTCTTTAGCACATTTATATCCTTCATATTAGACCCTTCAACAAGCATGTTATCTACATACAATAGCAACATAATATAAATTCCATTTTCTAGCCTTTTAAAATAAACACAGTGATCAAAATGACATCTACTATAACCTTGTTCTGTCATAAACCTATCAAAATTCAAATACCATTGCCTTGGAGCTTGCTTTAGGCCATACAATCTCTTCTTCAACCTGCATACCAAATTCTCCTTTCCTTTGACCTCATACTCTTGTGGTTGCTGCATATAAATATCTTCCTCCAAATCCCCATGGAGAAAAACTATTTTTACATCTAACTATTCAAGATGCAAATCTTCTACTGCCACAAGACTTAAAATAGTCCTAATTGAAGTCATTTTAACAATAGGAGAAAAGATTTCTTCAAAATCTATAACTTTCTTTTGTACAAGCCCCTTTACAACAAGTCTAGCCTTGTACCGCTTTTTGCGTCCATCTTCTTCCTTCAACTTGTAAACCCATTTATTATGTAATGCTCTTTTTTCTGCAGGCAACTGAACCAAATCCCAAGTCTAGTTATTTACCAAGGAATCCATTTCCCCTTTCATTCCTTATTCCCACTTCTTTTTAGTTTCTACCTGCATTGCCTCTTCATAATATTCAGGTTCACCATAATTAGTCAACAATAAATAATACAATGTAGGAGAGTATCATTCAGGGGGTCTACTTAACCCAATAGATCTTCTAACAACACTTGTAAGAGTTTGAGGTACTTGTTGCTCCTATTGTTGTACATTTTGATTTTCTGGTACCTTTGGAATTTCTTTTTCAATGATCTCATCAGGCACTATGTATTCTGGTTTTTCTTTTTCCTATTTCTTTCCCTCCAACTGATCTTTGTACATGACCTTCTCATTAAATATGACATCTCTACTCCTAATCATTTTGTTATTTTCATAATCCCATAATAGATAACCAAAATCATTAACATTGTATCCAATAAAGGTACACTTCCTGGATTTTGCCTAAAGCTTTGTTTTATTTTCTTTATCAATATGGACAAATGATTCGCAACCGAAAGTCTTCAAAAAAGAATAGTTTATCTTTTTACCTGTCCATGCCTCCTCCAGAATTATACCATCCAAAGAGATTGAAGGTCCTCTGTTTATTAAGTAAACAACAATATCTACAACATCTACCCAAAACTGTAAGGGAAAACCAACATGCAATCTCATACTCTTTGCATGCTCCATGATTGTCGTGTTCATCCTTTTTGACACACCATTTTCTTGTGGTGTTCCTGGAACTATCTTCTCTCTACGAATCCCATGGTATGAACAGTAATCATCAAACTCCTTGCTGCAATATTCACCTCCATTCTCTGATCTGAGACACTTCAACCTTTTTCTTGTCTCATTCTCAACCAAAGATTTCCATTACTTAAAAGTATCAATAACATCAGATCTTTGTCGAATGCAATAAACTCGAGTTTTTCTAGTTTCATCATCAATAAAAGTAACATAATAATGAGAGCCACCAATAGATGATACATGAGTTGGTCCCCATACATCTGTATGCACAAGCTCTAACCTTTCACTCTTCTTTTCTTTTCCGACTCTGAGAAATCTGATTCTCTTACGTTTTCCATAAACACAATGCTCATAGAAATCCAAATCAATTTGTTTAAAATATGGCAACAATTTTTTTTGTGAAGTATTTGCATCCCCTTCTCGCTCATGTGTCCAAGCCTATGATGCCACAATGTTGTATTCACTCTTGTAGAAGTTAAAAAGATAGAAGAGTCAGTATTACCAGTACATAAATACAATGTACGTACCTTCTCTCATTTTTTTATCACCAATGATCCTTTGGTGACCTTCCACACCTTATCTATAAATATGGATATACAACCTTCACTTTCGAAATGCCTTGTTGAAATTAGATTTTTCCTTAGATCTGGAACATGTCTTACCTCTTTCAACAACCATTGGTTTCCATTGCTTTGCATTATTTTTACCTTTCCCATTCCAACAATTTTGCATGGTGCATCATCACCCAAATGAACCTGTCCAAAATCACCTTGAACATAATCTATAAAATGCTTCCTATTTGGTGTGGCATGAAATGAAGCCCTTGAATTTACTACTCAAGACTCAAAAATATTATCTACAGAAAGAATCAAAGCATCTTGTAACACATCACCTTTTACATTTGCTTCATGGTTTTTCTTGTGTTGTCCATCTCTTTGTTTCTTTGGAGCTCTACAATATTTCTTCAAAAGTCCTTTCTTCCCACAATTCCAACACTCTATCTTTTCAAATCTGGATTTGGATCTTCCCTTCCTAGAATTCTCGTGGTTCCCTGAGCCTTTTCCTCTATCATTTTGTCTTCCCTTGTTCTCCATGTTTAACGCATTACTTGATGTCTCACCTGTTCTTTTCCATCGCATTTCCTCACTAAGGATAACACCAAAAACATTATCAAATTTTAAAGTGTTTGAACCAGAGACAGAGTTACTTACAACCATGACCAAGTCATTCCAGCTTTCTGGAAATGAGCACAAGATTAAAAGAGCCCTGACCTCATCATCAAAGTTCACTTTTACAGAATTTAGTTGATTAGTAACTGTATGAAATTCATTTAAATGATCTACATCAAACCCACCTTTTGACATCTTCATATTAAGTAATCCCTTCATTAAAAATACCTTACTTGACATCGAGAGTTTTTCATATAGTTTATCCAATGCATCCATCAACTCCTTCGTTGTCTTTTCTTTCGAATTGTTGAACGCCACCAACACCACCAAGCTCAGTTGTATCATTCCTAGTGCCTTTCTGTCATGAACCTCCCATTATTCATCCTGCATGGTCATTGGCTTCTTTGTTATTCCACCAAATGGTAGGAATAGATCCTTATGATATAAATAATCTGCCATCTTCATATTCCATAACTTGTAGTTTTGGTTGTTAAATTTTTCGATCCTAAACTTTTTATCTTCTGCAATTGCTCCCACTCGAACCAGGAACCCTTTTTTCCTATGAGTTACCTTTCGCTCTGATACCAATTGTTAAAAAAATAGGATTGTGGAGCAATAAAATAAAACAAATGCGGAATTTAAATACAGAATATACACAATACAATAGAGACACAAATATACATGGTTCACCTAGTGTGGGCTATGTCCACCAGAGAAATTTCTAGGTCCTTCCTTTATTATTATGCAACAAATGAAGGGATACAACCTACAACACATACGCTATAACTTCCTCTTATTTGTCTCACAGTCTCCTCTCTCATAATACAATATTCGTCATAATAAATAGCCGCAATACATTTCCCTCATAAAAGAGGGTTTCCTTCTAGGGAAAAAAACCCTAACATAACTTCTACTGTCAGATTTGCGACCTTATAATGAACAACCCATATTTAAAATGAAATTACAATATACATTTACAAGGCAATTTTTCCTTCTATGGCTTCACCCTCAAGCCCCCATCGGGAACACGGTCCTCGCTTGCCCCCAGATCCCCCAACTAGGGGGGATGGACCCCGCAGGGGGGGTAACCCCCCCTGCACTCCCTCGTGTGGAGGAGTGTAAATTCTTACAGGGTGTAAAGTCTTCATGGGGTATAAACATGGCTGAAAACAAAGACCTCTGAATCAGGAAGATAATCAAGCTCCACAATCAACAATTAGTTGTTGTATCAGTTGTTTTTATAGGAACAAAATGAGCAGCCTTTGTCAATTTATCAACCACTACCATGATTGAATCATGTTGTCTTTTTGTCCTGGGAAATTTAGTTATAAAATAAATGGTTATCACCTCCCATTTCTTCTCTAGAATTGGTAATGGTTGTAGCAAACCCGTTGGGTGCCTATGCTCAACCTTCACTCTCTGACACTCCCTACATCTAGTGATGTAATCAACAAAATCCTTTTTCATTCTTGGCCAAAAGAACTGGCTTCTTACTGCTGTAATTTTTTTAGTTATCGGGATGTCCAACATATGGAACATTATGCATTAAGCATAAGCATTCCATCTTCCTTCTTCTCATAATCTTTAATTTTGTGTTGTACATTTTCTTATGGTAATATTTCTTTTACCTGTAGGTAATGTTAATCTATAACAACAACATCTAAAATTCCATTCTTCAAGTCTAACTGATGCATACTAATAGTTGTAGCATGAATGAGATGTACTCTTCTACTAAGTGCATCAACAACTTTATTTTCTTTTCCTTTGATATGCTTGATATCAAAGTCGTATTCACTTAAAAGTTCCAACCATCTTGTTTTCCTGCCATTCAAAGTTGGTTGTTCAAAAACATACCTCAGACCACTGTGGTTTGTTCTTAATTCAAAACTCTTTCCCATGATATAATGCCTCCATGTCTTCAATGTGTGAACAATGGGAGCAAGCTCCAAGTCATGTGTGGCATAGTTCCTCTAATATTCCTTAAACTTTCTAGACTCATAACCAATGACATGTCCATTTTGAGTGAGGACTCCACCAAGTCCTTCCTTACATGCATCTATGCATACCAAAAAAAATTCATTTGGGTCAGCAATCTTTAAAATAGGCGCACTAGTAAGTAATTCTTTCAACAGATCAAAGTTATCTTCACACTCAGATGTCCATTCAAATTTAATTCCCTTCTTTTGCAAAGAAGTGATGGGATAAGAAATCTTAGAGAACCATGTTATAAACCTTCTATAGTAACCAAATAACCCCATAAAATATACAACTTTTGAAACATTCATGAGTGCTGACCATCCTCTAATGGATTCAATCATTTATGGATCCATCACTATACCTTGCTCTGAAATAATGTGCCCCAAGTAATGGATTTTATCTTGATAAAAATAACACTTACTAAGCTTGGCATACAACTAATGCTCTCTCAGCACTTGCAACACCAGTCTTAGGTGATGTTCATGCTCTTCCTCTGACTTAGATTAGAGAAGTATGCCATCCAGGAATACTATGACAAAATTATCCAAATAATCCTTGAATATGCCATTCATTAAGCACATAAGACAACTAGTGCATTGGTCAGTCCAAATGGAACCACTACAAATTCATAATTCCCATATCTAGTTTTAAAGGATGTCTTCTTCCTTGATTCTTACCTAATGGTATCCTGATCTCAAGTCTATCTTTGAAAATATCGTTTCTTCTCTTAGTTAATCAAATAGATCATCAATTATGGGTAGAGGATACTTGTTCTTCACTGTGGACTTATTCAACTGTCGAAATTCAATACACAACCTCAAAGTTCCATCCTTCTTTTTGACAAAGAGAACTGGTGCTCCCTAAAGTGAAACACTTGGGCGTATGTACCCTTTCTTCAACAATTATTCCAAATGCATTTGTAATTCTTTTAATTATGGTGTAATCATTCTATAAGGTGTTTTTGATACCGAGGAAGCTCCTGGCACTAAATCAATAGAGAAATCTATCTCCCTTTTTGGTGGAAACCCTAGTATTTCTTGGAATACATCTTCAAATTTTTGTAGTACCGAAAAATCTTCAAGGCTTGGCCCCTTTGTCTTGTCTGGATCCTCCACATGGGTTGCATAAAATTGACATCCTTTTCAAAAACATCTCTTCAGCTGTAAGGCTGAAATCTCTCTTATAGATATGGGTCTTGGAACTCCTTCCACAGTGCTATGTTTTCCATCTCCATCAAGACATGTAAAGGTCTTTCTATGACATTCTAGGACAACATGATGCTTGTCCAACTAATCCATTCCAATTAGAATATCATAAGACCCCAATGGTATGTTATTTAGATAAACACTAGTATTCACACCATTAAGACTTATGGGACAACTTCTAACCATATCATGGATTCTCCTTTTGGATCGAGTGGCTAGCTGAACCAAACTTGATTTTCCAAGCTCACTTTTCTCCAAATGTAATCTCTCCACTATTTTAGGATCAATATAACAATGAGTTGCTCCTGAATCAACTAAATAGAAATAGGTTGATTTATTATCTTACCTTCCACCTCGATCATATTGAATTGGTACTCTTCTTGTCGATCATCTAAGGCTGCATAAATCCTTCCCATGTATTCTACTGTTGTATCATCTTGGATGTTGTGCACCATCTTCCCTCTATCCTTTCTATGTGGGAAATCCGTATACAGGTGATCTTCTTTGCATCCCCAACATTGGATTGGTGGTATTCCCCTTTTTACCAAGGAGACTTCTTTCTTGGATTCATCCTTAGCATACAAGTCTTAATGATTTCTATTAGGTTCATTTCTACTGAAAGGAGGTTTGACTCTTTTCTTCCCCTGATCAAATTTCTACTTCTTATTATCTTTCCAATACTTTTACATGGATTTTTTTCCCTGGCCTTTCTCATACATGTATTTAGCTTTCCTGATGGTCTCATTCAAGGTCCTAGGTTCATCATACTAAATACTCTCTTTATAAAAGGATGGCAGTCCACTCAAGAAACTCTGTAATTTCACTTTCTCCTCTTTTATAAACCCCACATAATTTAGTTTCCCCATGAACTTCTTTTCGTATTCTTCCATGGTGATGCTTCCCAGCCTGAGTTCAAAGAACTACTGCATTTTCTTGTCATAGAAATGTTCAGAAATGTACTCCTTCTGAAAATACCTCTTTAACTACTTCCAAGTGATCCCATTCTCATTAATATGTTCAACTTGCTTTAGCTGATCCCACCACATAGCATATTTCCCATGTAAATGGTAGGTGGCAATTTTTGCTTCTAGGTTTGACGAATAGTTATGTAGTTGAAAATATCTCACGAGTCCAAGAAACTATGCATTAGCATCATCCTCCCTTTCCCTTTCACCATCAAAGGATGGTGGCTTAATCTTCCTCGGCTCTCCTTGCAAACTTTCCACTTCATGTCTTATTATTTGGTGCCTAATAGGATACAACTTTGAACTACTTATGGTGTCTTCAGATGCATAAGACCTTCTTATTGAGTAAGGAGGTGAGTGGTGTCTATGAATTTTGCTAGCTCTTCTTGAATATCCAACTTTCTTATGGTTATCTCTTCTTTCATGATACCTTCCTTCTTCCTCTTTTTTTAAGTTTGATCCCCTCTTTGTTTACCTATGTAATTGATTTAAGCTCTACATCACTTGAGCATTTATCTGATTTTGTTCTCTTATCAGCCTCTCATTGTCTTCTTTGTGAATCTGCACTTCTATTTTCAGTCTCCTAACAATCTATATCAATGTTTCCTTCTCTCCTCTGCCCTTGTGTCCGTTTGATTCTGTCTCGGCATTACCAACACTAATATTATGACCTTTGGCCTCCTTATCATGTCTAGAGGCTCCCTCACCTTCTTCCATTTCTCGAATCTTCATTATTATACTGAACCAATATCTTTACGTCTCTTAATTCTTAAAAATGTGCAAGTAAGAATTTTGTTAGGGTTATTATAAACAAAATTAATTGTCAAATAATGCTACTGTTTTTTTTCTTCTCAATTCGTGAAGAAAATTATATCATTCTCCAACATATAACACTTCCATGTTATCCTTTAGCTAATACATAATTCAATTTTGCTCAAGATCTTCCTTCAAACCACTTTCCATGTGACCATGGATCAAAACCATGGACTTAGTCCATCCTTAGTGCCTCTCTCTATGTCCTTCCACACAGAAGCTTGCGCGAACAACATATTTGAGGGTTGGATTACCTCCCAGGCCCTATCATGGGACCGACGTTGGGACCAAGTCCTCTGGACTTTGGTTTTTTTTCGTCGGAGTTACGATTCATCGAACCCTATCAATAAATCCCCTGGTACAAATGGACGGTGAAGATTTAATCTCTCGTTGAATGGACAGTCCCGCCCCCATCTCGGGATTCAACGAGATCGAGAGTCAAGAATTAATCAAACATTGAGACATACAAATTTCAACCAATCGGAAATTTATCACTCTAGGGCTCCAAGATATTTCCATTCTCGAGCCTTCCACTTCCCCAGAGTGGAAATCTGCTGAAGTACTTACACTTTTCATCCACAGTTTAATCCAACGGCCGAGAAAGTTCCCAAGTGGATCCTAGTTCAATGGGCTATGTGCCTTCATGACTTCGGTCTTCAACACTTTTCACTGAAAGAAACATGGAAACCCCCCAGAGTCGCATACTCCTGGAGATGAAACAACACATTGACGTCACCTAGGGTGACGTGGATCTATGGGACATGTGACACATGTCACTAAAAATGGACAAATCGGGGCCCAAAAGTTGTTTAATCTGGGTGACACGCGTCCCCATATGACACCCCTTCCATGTGGCCTATGAAACATCATCAATAAATTAGATGGTCCCCACCTTGCTCCTTGATCTCTGGCTGAGATCAAATCCAAGGCTCCAAGATTCGAGATTTTCTCGAGTCCGACACATGCTACCTCCCAGATAGTCGAATGCCGAACTAAAATCGACGAATCAATTCCTCCTACAGCCAACAACTGCGATTAACTCTAGGCTTTGGGGCTTCTCCTCGAGATGACCCCCACACTCTTGAACTACTAAACGTTGAAGTGATGAGGTTTTGAAGCTTCGAAACTCCACTCCTTCCACCCTTACTAGATCTGATGGTCGAGATACTTTCAAAGTCCTTCCCTCGATCTAACATTCGATGAGACTTCAGGACTTCGATGCTCCGGGACTCTGGGTTATAGCAGTTCATCTAAGTTTAAAAACTCTCGAAGTGGTCCACACCGGGTGACCACAATCAACGACAAAGATCCCTCCACGACTCCCATCAGATCAGATGACTAACAAGAATTCATGACTCTAACCTTTGGCAGTTCAGGCTTTTCCTTCCTACCAAGACCATCGAAGCGACGAATTTCTAAAGTCTTACCTTTCGTTCTTGGCTTCGATCGATGGCTGACGATTGATCAACTAGATCTAACAGATGGGACTTAAACTTTCCAAATTATTGATTTCACCTCTATCGGATGCCCACTTTTCACCCACCTTCTAATCTAAGGGTCAAAAATCCATTGATCCCACAGTGGTGATCGTTCCCAAATTCAAAAGGAATGGTCATGATCCTTCGATCCCTTACAAAGGATCTCTAACGCTTTGGTTTCTGCACGATCTCTGCAATTCTATTCCTCTTGATATTTTCTATTTCAAGGACATATACTCGATATTAACCATAAGTATTGACCACAGATCGAGCCCCTTTCAGCCCAGTGTTTCAACCTGAGGCTCTGATACCACTATGTAATGCACCCAACGATCCCAAGTCGGGCTATGCCAGTTAATCCAACTACAACACACACAACCACATGCAAGCAAGGCACGTTGCAGTCTAGGGACTCACTTCATAATGAATTATGTCAATTTGAATCACTTCTAAGTTAATTAATAGACATGAGAACCACATGCAAGAATAAAGATTCATGCTACAACATAAACTAATTCATGCACAGTAATAACCAACAAGCATGCACATTCTAAATATTAAATGCAATTATTAATAAATAAACAATAGAATAAATCATACAAATGTAATTAACCATAATAGAGAGCAATTATCTTTTCTGAAAACAAGACACTATCTGGTTGCAAACCAAGGACGTTCCACCCAACCATAGACACTTATGTTCCAAATCTCAACAGTAGTGTCACCCCTGTGCCAGGGCTATGAGTCCACAAGGATAGATTCCAAGGTGTCACTCAGCTTCCCAAGCTAGTCATCACTTAAGCTCTCATAGGCCTTTCATCACTCACAACAATCCAAAGTACACCATCTCTCTTCTACCCAGTCCACACAACCCAAGAGAATGGACCCCTTTCTCTCCCACACAGTCCCTCAGATTGTATATCTCTTCTAGGACTCCAAATTCCAATGCTTCTGGTCAAGAATATCTCTATTGGGACTCTCTAGACTTGTAGCTATGAGTTAACTAAAACACAGGACGAGGCATCAAAAACATGCAGGCACCAACTCCAAGTTGGAAATACACCAACAACCTATACAACCAACGATTATGGATTTTATCAGCAATTCAGTTTCCTTCCCCAAGCAGCTCTCGAATTAGATGGGATGATTAGGTGAAAGAATGAATGGAGTGAGAACAAGATGAAATGTGAGAACAAGATGAAATGTGTGAACAATGATAAATTGAGTGAATGAGTGAAGAAGAAGCGACTAGCAACAAAATAAGAAGAGAACCCCCACCCCAGACCAAGGATGGGTTTTTGTAAATCTTGGGAATCAAGAACCTCATGGCCTTCCCCCAAGAAGCTCACATAACTGATATTCTCCATTAAACAAAATGGGTAATCATAATTATAAAATAAATACTTATCCCCTCAAGCCCCCTCTCTTGTGGAATCATGGCCCCCTATAACTCTTTTCCTTGTCTATCTAGCAACAAACGATGTATTTATTATTAATAATGATCAAAACATTACATTTCTTAGGCACATTGGCCTCTTTTAATTGTTTGATCACTCTGGCCTCTCATCAATTAAAAAAATGCATTATTTAATATGGGGCTCAAAACTTGGGGTGTTACATATAATATGAGATGGGCCTTATAATTGTACAATTTGGTGGACCATCAAATACAACTTCCTAGTCCATACAACACAAGAAGCGACCAATGATGTTGTCGGTGATCCTTCAAATCGATATTCTACATGTTCACATTTCAAAAAATCCTCCTCTCTTTTGACTCGAGTTTCAAATACTCATGATCCAAAAACATTTGTAGAATATTTTTTCCATGTAGATTAGAATGTAGTAGTTAATGAAGAAATTTCGTCCTTAATAATGAATGATACTTGGATCTTGTACCTCTTCTAAAAGGAAGAAAAATTTTAATAT
Organism: Picea abies; assembly: GCA_900067695.1. Taxonomy (NCBI): domain Eukaryota; kingdom Viridiplantae; phylum Streptophyta; class Pinopsida; order Pinales; family Pinaceae; genus Picea; species Picea abies. The sequence continues at coordinate 1,667 of CBVK0100145780.1, read as the reverse complement.
GTAAACGAGTGTATAGAACTAAGTATGCATCAAATGGAAGTGTTTAAAGACATTTTTCTCAATTATAAGGGATTTATTATAATGAATCCTTTCCCCCATAGATAAAATGAATTCCATCATCCTTGTTCTATCCCTTGCCACTTCATTTAAATGGGGAATCCATCAGATGGATATTAAATCTACCTTCTTGCACAAGGATTTGCAAGAATAAAACTGCATGAAATAACCTCCTGGCTATATTCAAAATGACTCAATGATTGTTTTTTTCCTTAATAAATATCTCTATGGAATTAAGAAAGCTCCTTGGACTTCATATGATAACATTGATATCTTTCTTCTTAACACTTAATTTTGTAGATGTCATTTTTACCTCAATGTCTATACCAATAAATTAGTTAACCATATCATAATACTTGTTCTTTATGTTGATGGCCTTATACTCATTTATAGTGATTGTAAGTTATAAACCTTTTCCAGTAATGCAATGCACTCACAAATTCTTAACATGGAAAAGAAAACAATTTAATCACACATATACATAGATATTTACCATGGAAACTCCACTCAGAAAACTAACAACCTGTTTTAGACCTACACCTCTAATTCTATTATATCTCTTCATTATTTACAATAATATATATATATGATCCGAGGATATACAAGAAAACCCTAATCCATTAACCCTAGATTAGAAATAAACCATAGTTCCTTAATGAGAATTACATTATCATCGACCACAAAAGTGTGTCCCATAAAACCACCCAAAGGTAAAGACCATATAGAGAAAAAATGCTTGATAAAAATATCTCAATAAAAACCTATTGATGAATTTTCGCTCCACAGGGCCCTTCGGGCTTGGTTATGGGGCCCCTTGGTCCCTACCTAGGGGGAGGGTACCACCCCCCATGAAAATTCCTTATGACCCCCCTCCAATTTTACCATGTGTAAAGAATATAACACATACCCAACATTCTCCCACTTATTGTTTTCTTTCCATATTGAGGACACAAAAATTATTGATCAATGATCCAAGGAAACAATGCCCATTGTTTCTTTCCACCAAGAAAACTTCTTAGTGCTCACGTAAGTGTAATTGAATATGCAAAATTATTCAAGGTACCTTCACCAGAAGCACCTTCTTATCTTCAACCATGTCTCTCATAAAGTGATACTAAACATCGATATGCTTTGTCTTAGAATGATAAGTCGGGTTCTTCACTAGGAATATTTCACTCTGACTATCACAATATATCCTTAGTGTTTGTTGTACCTATTATCACATGAAGTTATCAAGAGTCGTATGTGTTTGTTGTTAATACCTAAGTCTGTACCCTTGCTTCATCTCTCTCTCTCTCTCTCTCTCACCACCAAGTCTTAGAATCTTTCCCTCTGACTAATAAAGTTGTTTTCTCCCTTTTTTGATGACCTGGTTTCCCTTGGTGTCTTTCCTGACCAAGTCTTGGCATGAATATTTTCTGTTTTTCTCGAGGAAGAAGGAGCACTCATCATCGTTTTGTCTCAAATTACTAGTCATTTTGTTGTCTGAGCCCACAACAAGTCATCAAAGTCCTTGTTTACACAAGAAGCAATTGTTTAGCACTCAACACACACTAAAAGTCTATGTTCTTTTTTTACTTTTGGGTACCACCTCAGTGAGATCGGAAGAG
>CBVK0100145779.1:0-15446 GCA_900067695.1 Picea abies | reverse complement strand
ATCACCAACTAGTGGCTTCGGAATTAGAAGGTATTGTTTGCTTGGTGATTGCTTCTAGATTTTCTTTACTAAGGTGTGCTATTTGTTTTTCGTAGTTGACCATAGAATTTTTGTTGGGGACTTTGTTGCTCATTTACAATTGCTCCCCCGCGACGTTCGCGTAGGATGCAAGGTTTATCTCCGGAACATCCGGAAACTTCAGAACCTTTGCACACAACAACACCTGAGGGTACTCTAGAGGACTCTCCTCGTCCCGGTGAAATCCCTCTTGTGCCTTTACCACACGTGGACGTAAGTGACGTCCCAGAAGTCTTTACACCACCTCCATAAGTAGACCCTACTGATCCTCTTGCTGAGTTTAGAATTCACCAAACTATAGAGGATTATCGCATTCGTCGTGGTGAAAGGCCTGCAGGACGTTTTCATCTTTCTAGTGACGATCTTCCCCCTCCTGAATCAATTGCTGGGCCTTCTCGTGGTGTAGTAGGCCAAGATCCTTCTTGGTCCGGCGATTTCCGTCGAGTTTTGTTTGGTCCTGAATCTCCTGAGTCTCCTGAACCAGAAACTACACCAGCAACTACCACTTATAGTTTTATTTTACCTCATCTTGCGAACACTACGAGTGTCCAAACCACGGTTCCGACAACAACTCTTGCACCTATTAATACCCAGAGAACTCCGGTGGAAAATCCAACTTTACCCCCTGGTTACCATGCATTGAATCCTACGTTGAATGTTCCACATCCAACACCTCCACAAACTCCTGCTGGTTCTCCTCAGTTTCCTGGGCATCCTATTCCTGGTTTCATACCAACACTCCCTCAGTTTCCCACTGGCAATGTTAATCCTAGTGGTACCATCCCGACCGTTGCACCCCAGATTCAAATTCCTGTTGGTGGACAGAGTGGCACTTTTCCTTTTCCCGGACAAACTATAGTGACTACACAACTTCCAGTTGGCACACAATTTCCGGGTGGAAACGTTCCTTTGGTAGGGGGCCCACACTCGTCTTTAGGACAAAACATCCCTCCTGCGTTGGCCCAGTATTGGAATCAAATTATGCAAAACGTTCCTCAAAATCTTGAAGGACAACAAACTATCCCTACTCAAGGACAACCATATCCAGGGGTGACTAATCCTATTTGGGGCTCCTTTCCGTCCACTCAACCCCAGGTCCCTACTCAGACTCAAAGTCAAAATCCTTGGGGATATTACCCTATTCAACCACCACAGGGGCAACCGGGATCTTCTCTTTGGGGGAAAACTGCATATGCTCCCAATGGTTTACCAACAGGGCTTCCGCCCCAAAGTCACCAGTATCCACAAGTGAATCGGCAATTGCCTTTTCTTGCCACTCTGGATTTGCCAGATTTGTCTAGGATTCTTAATGATCCTATTCGTCACTCTCCGCAATGGCCTGCTATTCCTGCAAAGCTTCCATCGGACATTCCAAAATTCGATGGGAAGGCGAGAGAGGACCCGAACAATCATGTCATGACTTTCCATTTGTGGTGTTCGTCTAAATCTTTGATGGACGACTCCATTAGATTGAGTCTTTTTCAACGCACCCTTACAGGTGCTGCTGTGAAGTGGTACATTGAATTGCCACGAGGATTCTTTTTGGATTTCAACACCCTTGCAATGTCTTTTCTCACCCATTACCAGTTACCGATTCGTTACGATACAGGAACTGAGATTTTAACGTCCTTCAAACAAGATTCTGGCACTCATATTTCAGATCACATTCATGAGTGGAGAAGGAGGAGACGTCTTATTAAACTTGAGCTTCCCGATCAGTTACTGGCTGAATGGTTTACAAAATTGTTTGTAAACAAAATTGGAAAAGACATTGCCATGGGCGGTGTTGTTACTGAAGAGCAGGTTATAAGTCGTGCTCAGCACCTCGATCTTGTTTATTCGCAAACAGGCACTTTGTATGACTTACTACCTGATTTACCTCGTCCTGGTACCTCCAACACTTCTACTGCTCCAGTTGCTTCACATGCAGCTGATGGTGTGATTGGGACCACTCAAGCCCATTCACATTTCGTCTCAACTACAACCCCGAAATCCAATTCTTCTAATGTTCAAAATGCTCCGTCTCCTGCTCCTCCCGTCGGTAAAACCTCTGAAGTGAACACTGTTCAAACTACACCTTCCGGTAAGAACAAATCCAAAAAAGGGAGAGGCAAGAATAAGGAGGGTAAAAACTCTAACCAGAATGAGCAAACTAAAACTCCTTCTGTTGATGATCGGGATAAGCGCAAACCACGCTATCCTTGCCTTATGTGTGGTGACGATCACTACACAAAAGATTGTCCGAGACGTGCCGAAGTTCAAAAGTTCCTTCAGTCAACGTCGAAACCTTCTACTCCGGCTGTCTTGTCTCAACCTTTCGCATCTCAACAACAGGCTTCGTGGGTCATTCATGATCAACCCTCCACATCTGCACAATCCTATGTTTTAATGTGCACTAGTGATTTGAAAAAAGACACTGTTACACTTACTACTCGCGCTAAAGACTATACTCCTTCTAAGGAGAAGGTTGACGATACACCTCCTAATCTGGTACCAACTTCTCCACCGAATCCACCCACAACCGGTCCTCTTCATCTCGAAAGACCGAACCTTGATACAGTTATACGACCACCCCCCAAAGGTGTTGTTAAGAAATCGGCATTCAATCCTCATGCACGTGCGGCTCAGAACTACAGTATTGTAGAAGATCTGGCCCACCCTTGAAGTCCTTCAGTCCTGTCCTGCACAGCGAAGGGCCCTGTTGAAATCCATAGGTGGAATCGATCCTACAGACGAAAATTTGATAGTCTTTGACTTGAACGAACATATTCCGAGGTTACCCGCACAACTTGCGTTTCAAATCCAAGTTGTTGTTGCTGACAAAAGCATTTGTCGGACGGTTGTTGATGAGGGTGCCTCTACGTGTGTCATGTCTTTTCCCTGCTGGAAAGCCATTGGTTCTCCGCCATTAACCGAGTCACAAAACACTTTGCGAGCCTTCAATGGCTCCAGTTTCAAACCTTACGGTGTTCTACCGTCGTTTCCTGTCACTCTTGAAGGTAAGACCGTCCAGATAGAAGTGGAAGTTTTTGATACTCCTCTTGAGTATAATCTTTTACTTGGACGAAGCTGGGTCGATTCCATGCGTGCTGTTGTATCAACCCTTTTCCGTGTTCTACGATTTCCTCACCAGGGCAAATTCGTCACAGTTGATCAACTTGCCTTCTTTAATACCGATACTCGCATGGGCAACGTACCGTTCATAGCCAACACCCCACCGGGTTATGAGAATGTTGGAGTCGGTCTTTTAAAAGATTCGTCGTTAATGGGCACTTTTCCCATACCACCACCACTCAATATTTCTATCCCATCCGTGGCATCTATTAACATGATCTCTACTGCGCCTCGTGAATTTCCAGTGTCTGCTGACCCTTGGATAGTGCCTGATCCTGGAGATCATGTTCGTTTCGGCGACGTCATGCCGTTAAGTCCGATTGAGTCTGATTACCAAGCCATTCAATCGACAACCCCTTCTACTTCTTCTTGTGAGGAGTTGTTTCCTGATCCTTTCCACGTTGTTTTTCCAACTGACAAGATGATCATGTCCGTCTTGGATGACACCCCTTGGGACGATGGACATCACCGTTCCATACTATTTTTGGAACAACAGACTCTTGAGAATTATCAACGGATTTCGACTCCGTCGACCGTTGTTGTTATCTCCTCTGTTCCCCGCTCTCCACGAGATGCGTTTGCTGAAGGGAACCTGAGTAACATTTCACCCACGATACCCATTGATATTTCAGTGAAACCTGGGATAGTCGAGAACGTTCATATTGGAACTTCCTGTTCTCCCGAAGAAATTGTCACTTACACTTCCTTGTTTAAAGAATTTCGTGATATCTTTGCATGGAGTTATGAAGAGATGCCGGGTATTGACCCATCTATTGTGGTGCATGAAATTAAGACATACCCCGGAGCTAAACCAGTCCGGCAGCGCCTTCGTCCTGTCCATCCACGTAAAGCCGCGGCCATTAAACTTGAGGTTGAAAAACTTCTAAAAGCTAGTTTTATCTATCTCGTGGCATTGACAGAATGGGTTTCTAACCCAGTACCGATCGATAAAAAAGGTGGTAGTATTCACGTTTGTGTTGATTATAGGGATATCAACAAAGCTTGTCCTAAAGACAATTTTCCAACCCCTTTCGTCGACCAGATCGTTGACGATTGTGCCGGCAGCGAAATCTTTTCTCTCATGGATGGATTTTCCGGATATAATCAAATCAATATCGCACCCGCAGACCAACACAAAACTGCTTTTATTTGTCCTTGGGGTACTTTCGCCTACTGTAAACTTCCTTTCGGTTTAAAGAACGCCGGTGCTACGTTCCAACGTGCTATGTCTTACGCATTTCACGATATCAAGCATATTGTTCAACCGTATTTGGACGATTTGCCGGCTCACTCTTTACGTCGAGTCGATCACCCTATGCATCTCCGTGCAATTTTTCTTCGTTGTCGATTCTATCGCATTCGCTTGAATCTGCATAAATGTGTCTTTTGCGTAGAATCCGACAGACTTCTCGGTTTTATTGTTTCACGCCATGGGATCCGGGTAGATCCTATCAAGGTCGAGGCGATTCTCAATCTCCCTCCTCCTTCTTCTTTACGCCAGTTACAAAGTTTGCAGGGGAAAGCAAACTTTCTTCGCCGATTCATCCCGAATTACGCTGAAATTACTCGGGGTTTTACACGTCTATGGCAAGAAATCTATTCAGACATTGGGATTCATGCATTGTCTTGGATGCCATTAGCCGTATTGGTGGTTTCCTCACCTTTCTCGGTAGTCTTCCTTATTGAATTCAATTCACAGGGTCTTTTTCGTGCACTACTTGCATTTGGCGCATGCGAAAGATGCACAGGGTCGTTGGTTCGTGAACATCCTCTTTGTCTGAGTTCCTCCAAATCATCAAGCTATTGCCTTGTACCTCGTGCTGAATGATGAGACATGCCTTAATGCTCTCCTTTAAGTAGGTCTCTTTCCATCGAATTCAACTCATCTATTCTGGAAATGAGGCCTAGAGTCCTATGAGTACCTAGAGGCTTTCAATCATCAGTCATAGTTTCTCCCTCCATCGACAGTTGGGAATACATCAATGTCTCCTGATTGATGGATTCTTCAAGTGTTTGACCTCAAAACCTTTATTCACACTTGTAAGAATTTACTCGGTGTCTTGATACCTACTTTCATTATCGGTAGGTTGTCTTGCGTTTGTTAATGATATACCTTAATGACTAGTAATCAAATGAAGTCTCATTATGTTCGACCTCAACTCCTCTATTCACATGATGTAGACTTGCACCTTTGGCGGATCGTGTAGAAGACTTGAAGACATCAGTTTATAGTAGAAGCTTTTACGAGTTGTTTCTATTATTCATTGGACCAGTACCTATATGACTTCAGTGATCATGGGATATCATATTGTACTCCATTGTATACATATATCTTCAGATTTATTTTGAGACTAGTTTCCATTGGGCCTTGTTCGTGACTAGGATAACCTATGGCATGTGTCTACTTTGTATTTCCTATTCATGGCCATGAACAACTATTTGGTATATTTCCACATGGATCTACAGTGTAATTCACATTGGTAGCCATGTGTACAAAGTCATTATGGATTGTAATATTCTCATGAACAATTAGTTCTTCTTCCTGTGTCTCCTTTACTCCACTTTAGGGAATTACAATGTATTTTTTCCATCGCCGATACTCCTCTGACCTCACAAATTAGGGGGAATCTTGTAGAAATATCTGAGGTCCTATGAGGCTTCCATCTAAGGTCTGTCCTTGAACTTAGTATGGATCTAAGTTTCAACTATATGGCTATTTTCTTTTGTTGTTTTAGGATAGCAAACAATCATCCCACTTTCTACTCAATGTTTTGTAGGTTAGGTGCTCTTTTAAGGTGCCCTTGCAAGTGTTTTATTATCTCAATGTTAGCACATGCAATATAAATTAAAACACATAACACTACCTCTATATATTGAACTTTAAAATGCTAATATACACTTTTAAACATGCATAAAATTTACACAGGTATTTTTGGTCAACCTGATCCTAGATAAAACCCCCTCGGGGAAAACCAGTTTGGGATAGATTATAGAAATTTCAATACAAATTAATGTATTCTTGCGATTCTCCTGATCTAACAATTTCTTCCACTTGTTAAATATAGAATCGCTTCTACTATTATTCTTGTGGAAGTAATTAAACCACAATCACAACCACAATGCACAAAGTGAAATATCAATAACATACAACACAAAAGTTTTACCGGGAAAGTGTAAAGCTAAAAACCCCACTATCATATATTATGTATATCATGAATCATGAAACAATCTCATACAAAAATCTAATCCAAGAGCTCTCAGTACAATACAATCATCTCACATTGTCATACACAAATAAACAAATACATGTGCCAATTTTCGTGTCGAGACAACCTGCCTCCTCTGCACAATCTCTGCAATTCGAATTCTCACAATGATCGAATCATTCATGAATTGCCTAGTTTGCACATGCTCATAAGATTATCCACTGCATGTGTGATCAAATCACAACTGATAGCCAAACTGTCCCTTTCACCTATTATCTCAACTAGGTCTCCACTGGATCTGACATGCATGTAGTTAACCGTGGTGAATCTTCAGTTGCATGTGAGTTCACTGATTAACTGAACTCTCACTAGTGCATGTTTAGTTACAACTAGTACAACTGATATTAACTCACTTAACTACACTTATGATTCTGTTACAAACCCAACTCACTCAGTTATGAATGAGATAATAGATTAATATTTATTGTCCAATTTATTTAAGGGAAAAATAAATTAGACGCATGTTTCTTGTTGACTTTTCAACACTCCCTCTCAATAAGAAAGGGATTATCCTTCACCCCAATCCTATCTCTATGATATTCGAATTTGCTCCTGGTGAGCGCCTTCGTCAGAATGTCGACATCTTGATCTTCTGTAGGAATGTATTGAAGCAACATGATCTTCTGCTGCACACAATCTCTGAGATGATGATACCGGATATCTATATGCTTAGATCTGTCATGAAACACAGGATTAATCGAAAGTTTAATGCAACTCTGATTATCACAATAAATCACTGTCGGATCTAAATGAGAACCAAACAAACCAACCAAGATCTTCCTCATCCAGATAGCCTCACATGCATCTTGGCTCGCTGCCATGTATTCCACTTCCACTGAACTGAGTGCCATGGATCTCTGTTTCCTACTGTACCAAGAAACAACTATAGATCCGATACTAAAGATCCCTCCTGATGTGCTCTTTCTGTCCGTTGGGCTACCCACCCAATCTGCATCTGTGAAGCCATGCAACTTCACCTCATCCGTCTATCTATACCATAATCCATACTCAGATGTGCCCTTCAGATATATCAGGACATGCTTACCCACCTTCCAAAAGAGTTTGGTAGGCTTAACCATCACTTGACTTAGTTGGTTAACTGCATAGAACATGTCTAGTCTCGTGTTCACTAAATACATTAGCGAACCCACTAAATGTCGATAGACAGTAGCATCCACTACCTCTCCAGAAGTAGCATCCTCTTTCCTCCAGTTTCCTGGAAGAGGAGTATCCATGGGTTTGCAACCCTCCATGTGAAACTTACCCAATATCTCTCTTGCATACTTTCCTTGAGACACAAAATGTTCACCATCTCCCTGCCATATTTCCAATCCAAGGAAATAATGAAGAAGGCCCAAATCCTTCATCTCAAACTCCTTTGCAAGGTCCTCCTTACATGAGTGTATTAGCTTCTCATCACCAGTCAATATTAAATCATCAACATAAAGTACAATGATTAAAAACTTACCCTCCGCCACAATTTGGTATAGGTTTGCATCCGCCTCACTTTTGGTGAAGCCCAATCCAGTGAAATAGCTGTCTATCTGAGTGTACCAAGCACGGGGTGCTTGCTTCAGCCCATACAATGCTCTCTTGAGTCTGCACACATGCGACTCTTTGTCAAAGGTCTCAAAACTTTCTGGCTGCTCAATGTACACTTCTTCCTCAATGATCCCATTGAGGAACGTAGTTTTTACATCCATCTGATGAATGTGCCAACCCATCTGCGCTGAGAGTGAAAGGCTGGATATTATGGAAGAGTACCTTGTGACAGGTGCAAAGGTATCATCATAATCTATCCCCTCGATCCATGAGAAGCCTCAGGCCACAAACCTGACCTTGTATTTCTCCACACTCCCATCAACATCTTTCTTTACCTTGTAGATCCATCTCAAACCTACCACTGATTTATCAATCGGTCTTGGAACAATTTCCCATACACTGTTTTTGAAAATGGAGTCATACTCCTCTACCATAGCATCAACCCAAGTGGATTCCTGCATTTCTTCCTGAAAGGAAGATGGTTCAATCACAATACATTTGCTCATGAGAGCCATGTATCTAGCAAATCGATCAAGAGACTGTCTCTGTCTACGCTGTGAAATAGGGGCTCCTATATTCTGTGCAACATCTAGTCTCAATTTGTCAGCTTCCATGGTGCGCTTTCTGCCATTTCTGATGGATGGATCTGCTTGAGTGGTTTCCTCCACTCCATGAACCTCCTCATGTGGCTGATCCACATCTTGAGACTCATCTTTGGGAACCAACAGTTCCTCTTCTGCATGCAAGTCTAGCTCCCTCTCAAGTGACAACCGCATGGCTTTCCCCTCATCGAATTTTATATCCTGTCGCATAAAAATCATCTTACTATTTGAAAAATACACACGATAATTATGGGGTGTTTCTGTGTACCCCACAAATATCCCAACTTCAACAGTCGGTTCCAGCTTCTTCCTGGCATCTGTCACATACCCGCTATGGCATAATAATTTTTTTGGCCTTTTCTCAAGGATCAGAATCCTCGAGATACTTACGGGGGCCTAGCGTTAGTTACTTCCTCATATGTCCACCTCCATGTGATCATGGGTCACATCTATGGGATGAACCAGTACGACGTCTCTTCGCACTTCACGACTCAGTGCTACCAAAACATCGAGTCTTTCGACTCTACAAACCCTGAAGCTTGAAACAGTGAAACGCTGAACCCCGACAGGGCTAGCGAGTGGCAAGTTTCTTGCTTGGGGTCTTGTCCACGTGACCTTGTTCCATGTCCATGCGCTTAAGCTAGCCAAGTGCTTATCAACTTTTCGCAATTTGGGGAATTGCGATGCATGACTTCTACCTTTCCCCATTCAAATCCCTGAAAATTATGAGGTCTCCAAAGTTTCCCTCTAAAGGGAGATCGATGGTCGTAAGCCTCCCTTGATCCAACGGTATGGATCCTTTCGGGGTCTCGGTACTCACGAGTTCAAAATGCAATGACTCCAAGACTCCTTGTCATTCAAATCTCTGAATTCCGTTATGGGAATTCGTGTAAGAGATCGACGACTCTTAAGAGTGTGGATCCAACGGTCCATGGGATTTCGAGACTTTTCTCGAAACTCTGATAGCTCACCACACGTCTCCTCTGATGGACGGTCCAGATTCTTTCGGGACTTCTCCTCTCCGCTACAACGTGTATCGTGGTTTCGGGTATCGGGGTTTAACGATTTGAGGGGGAAAGGTTTTCTGGCCCTCTGGTTTCTCGGATGCCAAAACGTCGATCGACAACCACGTGTCCCTCCGATGGACGGCGACAACCTTCAGCCAAGATCAACGGTCATGATCTTTTCGGGATGATCAATGGTCACGATCAAGTCCCGACTTTCCTTAACCGTATTCACACCTCATGCCATTTTGGGGTTTCGGTAATCAGGATTTCGCAGGTCGCGAAGACAAGGGTTCTTGCCCTTTGGTTTCCTGGGTGATGAAATGATGAAGCACTTAATAGAAGCCACGTGTACTCTATAGATGGACGGTCCAGGTACTTCCATGGATCATGGGGTCTACGGTCCCAATTTCTTCGCTACTCACGAAGATAAAGGAAAAGGGTTTAGGCATTTAATGCCCTTGTTTCTTCTTCCAATCTAACGGTCGTGAATGACCATAGATCTTCTGACAGGATCTCGTCTGTCAATCAATTCTTATCCACACGCTCCCATTTCATGATTTCACGGGTCAAGGTTTCGGGACTTGGGAGTGCAAGAAAACTCGCACCTAGATACTCCAGGTGCCGAAATGCTGAAATGTTGAGGTCTACGAGGATCGTTCTCCCTTGTACAAGGTTTTGAGACTCAACCTCTAACATACTTCTTCGGGTCCTCAGGTAATTTACACCAGGTTTTGAAGACCAGACTGGAAGGTCTTCTCGAAGGTAAGGGAGTGGTCTCAAAAGGATGCCTTCGAGAGGAAATCTATCCAAGGCATCAGGTAGGAAAAACACAAGAACAATCCCCCAAGAGCAGACTTGAAGTCTGACTTAGATCGGTAATCATATAAATAGCAATTCGTAAAACATAAGCCATACGTGGTCGTTCCATTATAAGCATGCAACCACCATTTCTAGTCAAAACACCACACAGACAGTCTTATGCTCAAACCATTTATAAATTTCACAGACTATGAACATACATATCAGCATATAAACTTCAAGATACAGGATATAAAACACTTATCATAAATAACACTAGGTGTGATTGCAACTGCTGAGAGGGGTGTTCGTTTCCAACTAACCATAGGCTCAGTGACTCCCAACGGATTTACCACTAGCCACCCCCGAGCTGAGGCCATGATGCTGTGAGACTAGGTCTTTGTTTTTCAGTGACCGAGAACAAAGGTTACTCTCCTTCTTCTCCGCTATCACTCACTCTATGTTTTTCTAGAGTTCTCCTTCTTCCTTCCCTCGCATCTGCCCATGATCGCACAATCCTCCTGCCTCTTTCTCCTTTCGGCGAGGTTGCATGTGGCACGACCTTCCTTGCGGTGGTCAGGTCTAAGGACTCTATGGATGGGTGGTTCACCCCCATCCCTCATTACTCATGAGGAGCCCTTTACCTACCAACCTGGCGAGTCATTTAATTCAGGGCTAGCGAGCCGCTTTTGGTTCTCTGGGCCAGTGAAGTCCAAATACGGTATTGGTTTCGGTGGAAGTTAACGCCACCATTCCAGGTGCCTTCCACTGCCTTTCTTCAGCCATCATGGTCTCTTTTTCAACACATCCCCATCTCAGTAGTCCTGCAATATATATATTATAATATCATTCACATTAATCAACCTTTTTCACAAGGTCCATTCACATCACACATTCACATTTCTGAGTTTGCCACAATACTTGGCCAGTATAGTTATTTTTACAGACTAGGGGAAATATGGTGTTACAACATCCTTGGTCACATGCACATAAACAGATGAGCCAAAAATTTTAAAATGAGAAACATCAGGTTTATTACCAGTAAAATCTTCTTCAGGTGTACTCATGCCAAGTACTCTATGAGGACAATGGTTCTACACATAAACCATAGTATTGCATGCTTCTGCCCACAAATGCATTGGTAGGCCCTGATCATGCAACATCGCTCGTGCTGCACCCATGATCATTTTGTTCTTTCTCTTTGCGACCCCATTTTTTTGTGGGTTATGAGGCGCTATGAGTTCTCTTCGAATTCCTTCTATGCTGCAGAAGTCTTTGAATTCGTTAGAGATGTATTCTCCACCATTATCGCTCCTTACAACCTTCACTTGCTTCCCCAACTCTTTCTCCACCAATGCTTTAAACTCACAGAACTTTGAGAATGTTTGATCCTTCTTCTACATGAAGAATATCCAACATTTACGAGAAAAGTCATCAACAAAAATAACATAATACCTGTGTTTTGCTGTTGAAGCAACTGAGAATGGTCCACACACATCCGTGTGAATTCTCTCCAGGATCACCGAAGCACGGTTCCCCTTTTCATGAAAGGTGGACTTTACATACTTCCCCAGGGTACACCCCTTGCACTGATCTAACTGAGCAAGTGTTCCCATTGGAAGTCTAGTAGATATTTGCTGCATGATCTTCAAGGCTCCATGATGAAGATGGCCCAATCTCCTGTGCCATAATTCGTCCTCATCCCGGCTCACCACTTTTTATGCCTTGCCTATCATGGCATTGCAGCCATCTACCTCCAGCATGTAGAGATTCTTAACTCAAATCCCTATCTTCTTGACTTGACCTGTTGCTTTATGTTGTAGGTAGGCTTTACCACTGCTAAAAACAACATCATATCCTCTGTCCTCCAACATTGCGACTGAGACTAGGTTTTTCTTCAGACCTGGAACATGCATAACATTTTTCAATTGAAATGGTTTACTTGACTCCCTCTGAAAGGTAATGGTACCAATACCAGTTGCATTGTATCGTCCATCGTCGCCCATCTCTATATGCATTCTGAGATCTTTCTCCTCCAAGTCAATGAAAGACTCTTTATCTCCCTTCATGTGGAAGGAAGCACCACTATCCAAATACCACACAGATCCCAATGCACTTGAATCCATGCATGCGATCAAAGTGAAGTCAAGCTCAAATTGTGAGACAAGAGCCTCACCAGTTGCAGCTCCAACAACCGTCTTGTTCTTCTTCTTCTGTGGACGGTTAGTAGCGATATGCCCACGTTCGTGACAGTGAAAACACTTCACTTTGGACAAATCCAACTTCTTGACTTTAGACTCGGATTTTGATTGGAATTTCTTCCCTTTCCCTTTCCTTGCCTTGGAAGTCAAATCACAATCCTCTTCATCATCATGCTTTGATGAAGATCCATGTCTGGTGTTCTTCCTGAACTCCTCTTGCACTAGATCCGACCACAGTCGTTCCCAATCCAACAATTTTTCCCTTTCATTGACAGAGTCTTGATAACTATGCCAACTCTTAGGAAGCCCTAGGAGCGCCAAGCTCACCAAATCATCAACATCGACTGTTATTCCCACACTTCCAAGCTCATCCCGACATTGGACAAACTTCGTGAGATATTTTGGAATGGTGTCGCCTTTCTCCATCTTGATCTTCCTAAGTTTATCTTTGAGCGCCAATTTCCTATGGTCGCTACTGTTTTGGGATAGATCTGTCAAAACCTTCCACATTGCATATGGTGTGGTTTTCCCATAGATACTTGAGAAAATGTGGTCTCATACTCCCTCCAATAGAATCCTCCTCGCCTTCACCACTTTCTTTTGTCATGCATCAAGATTTGCAGTATCTGTCGCATTCGGCTTAGGAACATCTGTGTCAATGTAACCCTTCAAGCCATTGTCTTCGAGCACTGCTTCCATCCTATCCTTCCAAGCGATGTAGTTAGAGCTTCCCTCGAGTGCATACTCCAACCTCAAGCCATTGAAAGACATTTTTGATCTTGAATCAAGTGTCACACCAAGAAAATCTTGCAAATTTGAATGTTATCCAACCCAAAACTCAACTCTTGCACTTTCCTCTTGCCCTGGGAGGTTCACATCCCACCTAAGAGCAACCTGAAGGAAGTTCACACCCTGCCTGTGTGTAGCCTATGACCTTTCCTGGGAAGTTCGCACCCTGCTCCACTATAGCCTACGAGAATGCTCAAGAAGTTCGCACCCTGCTTCACTATAGGGTGAGGGAAGTTCGCACCTTGCTCCACTGTAGCTTGCGAGAATGACAATGAAGTTCGCACCCTGGCTTTGTTTAGGGTGAGAGAATTACTTTTCTTGAAAACACCGAAAGTTTTTAGTACTAGGGTTCACACCCTGCTAGAGATGGGACCTACGAGAATGCAATTATGTTTGCACCTTACTTCCGTAGCTCCGTGGCCTCCGTGGCTCTGATACCATGTAGAAATTTCGATACAAATTAATGTATTTCTGTGATTCTCCTGATCTAACAATTTCCGCCACTTGTTAAATACATAATCGCTTCTACTATTATTCTTGCAGAAGCAATTAAACCACGATCACAACCACAATGCACAAAGTGAAATATCAATAACACACAACACAAAAGTTTTACCGGGAAAGCGTAAAGTTAAAAACCCCACTATCATATATTATGTATATCATGAATCATGAAACAATCTCATACAAAACTCTAATCCAAGAGTTCTCAGTACAATACAATCGTCTCACACTATCATACACAAATCAACAAACACATGTGCCAATTTCTATGTCCAGACAGCCTGCCTCCTCTGCACAATATTCGCAATTCGAATTCTTACAATGATCGAATCATTCATGAATTGCCTAGTTTGCACATGCTCATAAGCATATCCACTGCATGTGTGATCAAATCACAACTGATAGCCAAACTGTCCCTTTCACCTGTTATCTCAACTTGGTCTCCACTGGATTTGACATGCATGTAGTTAACTGTGGTGAATCTTTAGTTGCATGTGAGTTCACTGATTAACTGAACTCTCACTAGTGCATGTTTAGTTACAACTAGTACAACTGATCTTAACTCACTTAACTACACTTATGATTCTGTTACAAATCCAACTCACTCAGTTATGAATGAGATAATAGATTAATATTTATTGTCCAATTTATTTAAGGGAAAAATAAATTAGACACATTTTTCTTGTTGACTTTTCAACATATATGTCTATATATTGATGATTAAAGCAAGAGATAAAACAAGTAATGAAATACAATGGAACCTATATACATAGCAAGCTCCTCACAAGCTTTGCCACAAGAACTAGAGAAAGAAGTGCCCAAACTGTGGTGTGCCCTCTCCCTTTGTTGCCCTCTGTACTGAACTGAAACACCCTAACTCATTTGGAACCCAATGAAGAAATCCCTACATAGGAATGTCCTCTCCTGTGTTTCCTCTCCACTGAAACTGTCAGAGCTTGAATCCTCCAAGAAGATCTACTACTAGGTAGCTTCCAGTCCTCTCAACACGTGTGCCCTCCTCCTAGCAGAAATGATCACTAGAAATAAACATAGACTAAAGCTGGATATCTCTCACCATGAAAGCATGTACCCTCCCTCTAGCCTCCTCATGCATTAGACCTCATCTCAATCTAACAGGTCCTCCTCTCCTAGTGAGCAATTGAAGGATCTAAGTGCACCCTCCTCTCTCAGAAGCACCCCTCCTCCATGAAAATGCTCCTGATAAATAAGAGAATGCTAAGACTCCATGGAAATACTCTCCATGCAAGCTCCAAGCCAACACAAGCTCCTCCTCAAGCTCTCAAGGGTTTTTCTCAAACCCTCATGAAGTGTGCTCTACTTCTCCTCAAGATTTGCACCCCTCTTCTCTTCTCCAAAACTCTCAAGTGAAGAATGAGTCTCAAAAATATTTTTACCCTCTCTTTAGCCTCCTCATGCCAACCCTAAAAGATCAATGGCCTAGATTAGATCTAGTCAAGTCTAATCAATGGGTGAGATCAACTCCAATAATCTCACTAAGGAAACACACTTTCCTTAGTTGCTTTA
>CBVK0100145776.1:0-25093 GCA_900067695.1 Picea abies | reverse complement strand
TTCTGTGAATAGCATGATCAACCTGGGTTCTGATATATCTGTCACTACCATGGCTACCCATTGAAACTCTGTGATGAATGCCTCTGTTGTGTCAGTTTGTCTCAACTGGGCTAGATCCCTGAAGTGTATCTCAAGATCCTTCCTATCAAACCTATTCATGAGCCTATCTGTAAACTCCCTATAGGAGGTGATGCGACTGTGACCTAATGTCTCCAGTCCATGATACCACCACTTGTGTGCCTCACCCTCCAAGTGTAAGGTCGCGAAACTGATGGCCTCTATCTCGATCATCTGGTTGAGATTGTAATATGTGTCTAGATTCTATACCCAAGCTCTAGCAGTGTATTTGGACAATTTTTCAAAAGAAGGGATGGTGAGTTTCCCAACTTTTCGGATGAAATCGAGGTTATGCCCCTGTTGCTATTGTGGTCCTCCCCTCTACAGCTCTCTGGGGCGGTTCTTGAGTTTGAGTCCACGGTACTCGACTAAGGTCATGTCCTGATGGAAGTCACGACCCAATGCTGTGTACTCCCTCCTATAATCTGCAATGTCATCGGCATGAGTGGGTGGCCTGTGTGCTATTGGTGGCAGCGATGCTACCGGGGGTGCCCTCTGGAAACTGGGAAACAAGGTTCTGGGAATCCTACTCGTGGAGGTGTATGTGCGAGAGGGTTACTGGGATCTACTACCTACTCTCGAGTTCACCAGTGATGCATTCGGGACTTGTGTATCTGGGGTGCCCACACTAGCGAATCTATCAACCACCTGTGCCAAGGACTGAGACATGGTCTGTTGACTAGCTAACATACCGTTGATAACCTGCATGAAAGTTGCCTCTAGATCTACAGGGGCCTTGCCACTTCCCTCTGGTCGCTCATATCTTTCTCTTAGCATCCTCTCTACCTCGTGCTTAGCCTCACGCTCTGCCCTTCTCTCTGCTTCTCTGTGTGCCTCTTCCTCTTCCTCTGAGCTAGGAGGAAAAGGGGGGAAATCAGGCCTATGCCTTCTTTCCTGATGCCTGTTGTAAGTGACATATTTGTCACCTACGTGTTCACGTCCCTCTGGGTCTTCTACTGCACTCATTATCTTTAGTCACAGGCTGGCAGGAATAAATCTCTGATACCACTGTAATGTTCCTAACTTGGCTAGTCTAGGAAACACTACTAATGTGTGTGTAGTATCAAAGGTTTGCAGCATATAAATGATCATAAATAATAAACGTGACAAAGGACTGCAAAGTTTATATTATGATATCTATGTGGATTACAAAATGGTCGAATGCGGCTGAATAACTGACAAAAATTGACTAGATCAACATACAAAGGATTTTAGCCGAAATATAAATAAGCAACTATGGCTAAATAAAATAACAACACTCGGCTAGATCAAAAGACAAAAGGATCTTAGCCGGAATACAAATAAGAAACTAAAAGATAATACCCGGAATATGGGAGCAGTGCGGAATCAATGAAGAATGATGGAAGACCTGGATGATCTTCCCAGTAACTAGGGTGTGTCTTTCAACACCAAAATCAGTCAATTGGTGTCTTCCTCCTGGAATACACTAAACTATCTCTCCTGATGTGCGCCTCTTCTTCTCAATGACAAGTCATAATCTGCATAATGATGAATTAGGTCGCTGACCCTTCCTTTATAGCTTTCCAAAACCCTAAATCACTGTTGAAACCCTAATTCATTGTTGACTTCTATTTTTAGCTCATAATGAATTAAAAGATTTGTTAACTCTTGTTAGCTCAATGTCACTTTCCGAATATAACACCTATGACCGGAGTGACCTCTAGTAACCCTGTTTACCCCTCTTTGCCCTGGCTATAGTCTAACGGGGTGGTTTAGACCATTAAGCCTCCTCTTTTGGAGCTCCTATTTGGAAAGGGACATTACAGTGGCATGCAGTCACAAAGGAGGTTGCTCAATCTCCTTATAGAATATTGGCACACAAACGTAGAGGCATTCATGCTAGATGGTTAGTCATTGACCATAACTCTGGACGACATTTACTTTGTCACTAGCCTATATCAGTGAGGATAAGTAGTTAATCTTAAAGATCGTGGAGGAGGTGGCATGATTGTTGATCAATATACCATTGTATATTGTGAAGATGGGACCAAGAAATTAGGGACTCAAATACCTAGCATTAACATTGTGGACTTGAGTCTCAAAGTGATCCTCTACATGATAACATAGACCATAGGATCAACATCATTGCATCTAGCTTCACGGTCTTAGATGCAATGTGGTCTTGAATGGTTAAGGCCCACAATGTTTGGTTGGAGCACAAATATTCTCACCTACATGAAGACCCAACTTACAGATTGTAAATTGTGGAAAAGCAAAAACTTTGGGTTTGGAAATGTTCTTTATGTTTTCTTCTTTGAGAGAGTATTGGGTATTAGCTCGAGATATTTTGTCAAAGAACACCAATAACCATGGCCATCCTTGATACAATGGACTCAATTAATCGCACACCTAGTAGGGGGAACAATGTTCAATCCCTTTGATGATGACTTCTTTGAAGAATTGAATCCTCCCCTCATCGATACAAAGTGTCAGTAATAATAATGTAATTCTTAGTTAGGCGACAGACCCGTTGTCGCTCATCTCGCGAGAAATGTGGAGGGAACTTCAAAGTTTGGAGATATATTATGATATCCCCATACCAAGGATTAGATGAAGAGATGAGGAATATATTCTCATATGGAAATGACTCAATAACTTCATTTTCCTCATTCTCCACTGGGAACTTTGATACAATTTCAAAAAATACCAATGACTTCTTGGACTTCACAGAGGAAAGATCCAAATTGAACTCTTGAAGAACAAAAATCCACTTATTGTACTTTCCACCAATGATTTTCCGAGTCAAAACATAGTTAAAAGGATAAATGTCAGAAATGAGAGTTGTCTTGCATAATAGAATATAGTGATAGAGATGCTAAACAATGTGAAATGTTGCTAAGGCCATTTTTGTCAACATGAGAGTACTTTAGTTCAGGGCCTAAAAAAGTGTGACTCAAGTAATAGATGACATCCTCATGGAACTCATCATCTTCCTAGACTAAGACCATGTCGATCGAAGATTCAGTTGCTGCGAGATATAGAAGGAAATATCTATTATGATCTGGGGGTTAATCAAGGGAGTGGACACTAGAGCCTTCTTCAATGCATCGAACAAACGTTGTTCCAAGGGAGTGGACACTAGATCCTTCTTCAATGCATCGAAAAAACGTTGTTCCGACTCATCCCAATGAAAAGCAGACCCTTTATTTAAAATGCACATAATTGTTTTTTGATATTAACATAGTTTTATACAAAACGTCAAAGAAAATTTCCCTTTCCCTGTAAACTATGAAGTTGATGCACTGTGTGTGGGGGAGGAAATTGTGTTATTGCTTCTACCTTTAAATGGTCAACCATGATCCCTTTATTTGAAACGATGAATCCTAAGAGACATCCTAATGTTGGATAAAATATTCACTTGTGTGGATTCAATCTAGTTTGATAAGGGTGACATATTTCGAAGACAAGGAGGAGGTCTAAAGGGTGTTGCGCCCTCTTACACGAATGGGTAGTGAGATCATCCAAATAAGCCTCCACAATGTTCTTAATCTCGTGAAAAGAAAACATCATGGCTCGCTGAAAATTGGCTGTAGTGTTTTTAAGGCCAAAGGGAATCTTCTTGTACGCAAAGGTTCCCGATGGAAAAATACAAGTCGTCTTGTGTTGGTCCTTTGGGAAAATTTGTATCTGGTTATAACTAGAAAAAATATCCATAAAAGAGAAAATCTTACTTCACATGCCCTTGTCAAGGATCTAATAGATGAATGACATAGGGAAGTTTTCCTTATGACAAGCTTTATTCAAATCATGGAAATCTATGCATACACGAATCATACCCTGTTTCTTGTCGACCAAAACAAGGTTAGACTCCTATTCTGTCAAAGGTACTCAGTAGATAAAGCTGGATTTGAGAAGCTTCTCCACATCAACTTTGATTGATGTCGTTTTCCTTGGGTTAATCGGTTGGAACTTATTCTAAATAAGCTTGACGTTTTTGTATGTTCAAATCTCATGCTGGAAAATCCTAGGATATATGTCAGGAATTTCCTTGTACAACTAGGAAAAAACATCATGAAATTCTTTGACAAGCGTCGTATATTGACGAATTTCATATTGAGAACAGTTTGCTCCGATAAATACATTTTCAACAACATCAAACACTCTATAAATGTTGATCGGGACAATTTTCAATATATTCACCATATTCCCTTCAACATAGATGTCATGCTTTGATAAAGGGTTCACTGTCCAATTATCATTTTCACTCACAACTAACATAAATTATCCTTTTTCCACACGACTGATATTGGGGAGAAAATACAATCAGTGATGCATATCCTCCCATGGTCTTTCCGACCCAGTCATTACCTCGATAATAGCTTCGTCTGACAACATAACAATATTAATAAAATATTTATAAGTTGAAGAATTATGAGCCCAGATGGGCTCTGGGTACTGATCATCCTCCTCTTTTCATCCAGGAGTTTGATCAAGGTCTCTAGTAGTGCACTGAGCAACTTGATAGGTGATCCCAACTGCAGCAGTGGCATGGCCATCCCAACATGTGTGTGACCATCGAACGATCTGTTCATCATCATTGACAATCTTCACATTCATCATCATTGACAATCTTCATATTCAATTCTGCGTTTTCAGCAGCTCCTGATGCCATTTCGTTTCTTCTTCTTGCCGGGTGAGTAGAGATGACCAGACTCTAGGGAAAGCCCTCATTTTATTGGTAGAATAATGAGCAGAGATGACCAGACTCCAGTCTCTTCAATAATGATTACTAATGGACAACAAGCGGAATAATTTGTTGGCTGTAGTCTCTTTCATAGTGACTACGCATTATTTCACGATTTTCGTACAATAATTTAGCATGATTTTAAACACGGACTTCAATTTGGATCCCCCTTCTAGTTGGAGCTAGCGAATTCAGAGATTTCTAGCTTCCTTGAGGTTGGATCCTGTAAATAGGAGGTTGGAACCTACTTCGAGTTGGTGATGGAGAATTTGGAAATTGATGCTTCCTATGAATGTAATCCTTTGATATATAAGAAAACATTATGTGGTTTTCTCCCATTTGAGTTTCCACGTAAAATACTACTGTAATGTGTATCTGTTGTTATGATGTGATCCATTTTTTATGGTTATGTGTTTATGATATTTTAAATGAAATCATAAGTGAATGGAATCATTGATTAGTTAATGTTGTGATTGAAATTGGTAAAAAGTGTTCAATACTAATTTACCCCCCTCTCAATATTGGTGAATATTCCAACACCTAGGACCCTAAACCATGGTCAAAAAGGAAAACAAGGGCCTCAAGTGTTATGAACAAGGCCTCCAACTATGACACATTCACTCTATGTGGGTTCATTCGACTCTTAGTGGTATCATAGGTGCCATTGGGTGGTTCTACACAAAGGGGTTGGTTGAGGGGGCTTGACTATTTACAAAGGATGAAAATAGGTCATATTCCCTTAAAAGAAGGTTTTAGTGCTAAAGGTTTTCTTTTCAAACATGTCAAGGTGAGGAAGTTTTACATGGTTATTATTTTGTGTGAAAATGGTGTGCACTTGTTTTAATAACATGCAAGATCTTGTGGATTAAAAAAGAAAAAGGTAGGATCTTTTATATTCTTTTGTGTTCAATGAATTGGATGCTTTGGTTTTAGCTTCAAAATGACAAATTGTAGTGGTTTAGAATACATAAAAAAACACACATGCACTTTTTTCTAGCTTCCTATTATCATCTCCATGTTTTACAGGGATTTTAAAGATGGTCCACATATTCATCGCTAATAAAATTTCACACTTATATAGTTTTATATGAAAATTTTGTGTGTGTGTGTGTAAAATCTATGTTTTAATCCTTCGCCTCATAATTTTAGGATTTTATTATTTTCCATCATTTTAATTTTATTTTATAAGTTTCATACTTTTACAACATATTATAATAAGCTGTGCATGTACCTCAAATAATTTCTCCTATTCAAGAGATTGTTTTTATTCTAGATTTCCATTGCAACGAACATGTCATGAGAGGGAAACATTATCTTACACCATCCCTCTACTTCTAGTTGAAATGTGAATTGAAATTAGTATCTAAGTACTTTAGATTCTACCTCTTCAAGTGGGTTATCACAATTTAAAATACAAGACCAGTTCATTTCTTAGATTTAATTATCATAATCTTCTTTTTATCAATATTAATGATAAGCTCATTATTTTTTGAGAGCTTTGAAATGCTTGTGAAGATCTTCAATAGCTTTTACAAGGATAACAACATCAAGATTGTCTACCTAACCATGTTAATACCAATGCATTCTTATTCTTTTAAACATTGCTTTTATCTATGTAGATGGCATAAAGGGTAGAACAAAGAGAGCACTCTTAACACCGATGTCACAATTCGACTCTCATTAGACCACTTGTTTTGGTGCAATAAAATAGATAGAAATTGCAATAAGCCTTTTCAACCTAGGTTGCAAGAAATATGCAAGATTCAAATATTTCTACAAATAAAAGTTCAAAACTAAATATTGAAATTATTTATTCCATACAATATGCTAGGAGCTTTCAAATTTAAGATGAACTCTACGACACCCCATCAACACAGCATATGAGCTGAACACCCCCTGTAAATCCAGCTGCATGACCCAACTCTCGAAATTCTTGCTCTGTTCGCTCTTTGCCCCCCTGAGCGTATGCCAACATCAGTAGATCTAAATGAAATGGGTGTCGAGCATAGGGAGATGTCTCAGCAGCGATTGGGAGGATGGTATCCACCACGATCACCTTCCCTTTCTCTGGCAATGCCTTGTGAGAGTTCTTCAAAAGCTTCCCGCAATCATCATCGCTCCAATCATGCAGAATCCACTGAGAAAAACATTGACAGATATAACGTTGCAGAATCCACTGAGAAAAACATTGACAGATATAACGTTGCAGAATGCAGAATCCAATGAGAAAAACAATGAGGTTATAATGTGCATATGAAACTACCCAACAGAAGAAATCCATTGACATACCTTCATAAAAATAGCTTCACCAGTTGGTATGCTATCAAACATGTCTCCTTCCACATGCGTCACACCTCAACAAACACACGTTCAGCAGATTCGGTCACCTGCACGTAGAGATAACAAACTAATTTTAATGATTGAATTTAGGGTTTCGGATCTACCTGGATAGTGAGGAGCTTCGGCCACCACATGAGACATGTCGAAGTTGATTTCCGTGATGTGGGGATACCTAGAGACTATGAGATTGAGAGTCGACCCAACTCCTCCTCCCACATCCACCAACTTCTGAACATCTTGAAAACCCTGGTACATATCCAAAATCTTGCACATCAACGCCGTAGAATACTCAGAGATAGTCCTGTTGAGAACCCTGTTGAATCTTCGATCCATGGCCTGGTACTCGAATACATTCATTCCATGGGCTTTCGTGAATGGCTGAGATCCTTCAAGCACAGCGTCCTTGAGATAATGCCAGCTCTCCATAAACACCTTGTCTTGATTCATCAACACCCATGGTGCCAGAGAGATTCCATCTCGGTTCTTGACAAGATATTTGCAGAGAGGAGTGAGGCCATAGAGACCCTCGGCCTTCCCGTTCTCGTCCATGGTCACGGAGCAGCTCAAAACCGAATGACTGGCCAGCACTTTCAGGATCCGATCGAGACTAATGGCAGCGTCGGGATTCGTCGTCGGAATGCGAGCAACGATTTGTGTAGAGGCGAGTTGGACGCCATTGCCGGCATTTGCTATGATCTGGAAGACGTCGAGTTCGATGGCGGCCTCACTGGATATTGAAATTGTAAAATTCAAAATTCATTTTGGGTGGGCGGAAGATTCAAATTCAAATCTGAACGCGCCTTTAATAAATTCAAAATTCAAGATGTCCGATGGTGCATGTCGGATGGTGCATGCTGGCCGCGGATGATACATGGCTGATGATACATTAAGATGGCGAGGTTACCGGCCGGAGCTCTGACGTGATAGGGCACGGGAGTCCGGACACGGAAAAGGGCTGCCGGCAAAGGTCGGTTTTGTTTGGCCTTTAGCCTACGCCATATTTATTACTAGTACAGCAGTAAAATAGCTCATGGTGAAATGAAATGAATCTTTAAAAAAATATATTAAATTTTATTATCTATTAACAAATAAATTGTTGGGCTTTATTTATTTGGTGTTAATATTTTAATTTTTGTTAATCACTTACCTGGCAATCAGTGAGCTATCCAAGTAATTTTTAAATATGATTAGGTAAATGTAAAAAAGTAAACACATAAAAAAGTAAAAAATGTCTTTATAATAGCTAGGAAGTTAATGATTGAAATCACAACTATTTATTTTGTGTGACTACTAAAAATATTCCAGCCATATTTAATCATGTCCACAGAAAACTTATTAAGCACTAAACCCCTATTAAATCTACCCATTGTCAATTGGTGTACTAATTAGATGTATATATAATTTTAATCCATTACAATAAAAGAAAAAAATTAATGTAATTTTAATCAATTGAAGTGAAAGAAAAATTAAAATTGATGTAATTTTAATGGAAGTGAAAACAATAAATATTAATATTAATAATCGAAGAATAGAAATAAAAAATTATAAAATAAATTAATAATATATAAACTTTTTATTTGATCTCATTAAACAAACACTTATAAGTTTATGTTTCTTTAAATAATAAAGAAAACCCACCTCATTTAACTTTTATTTTCAAACACATAATTTTATGTTTTTTTATTTTTTTTATCAGGTTGGTATAAATCTGCAGAGGATGTAAATGAAAATGCCATGTTTTATAGAACCTTGCCTAACCTTTCTTATAATTTTGATATTTCTACATATTGCTCATAATGATGATCGATTAATGAAATTCTTTTTTATAATTTTATTTTAAATTTTATAGAGTTAAGTAAATTTGTTATAAATGTAAATTTTATATTTTAAATAGATTTGTTATAAATATTTAAAGTTTTTTTAAGATTTTATAAGAAAATTGTTATTATATTTAAGGACGTTGAATGTTGGGTTTAGATTTAATTATTAATTAGATTTGTCATTCTTGTAGTAAGACGTTTAATGTTTAGTTTATATTTAATTATTATATAGATTTGTCATGAATGTAAGGAAAATTGTAATGCTTTTCTCAATCTAATGTTGTTACATTGGACATTGATGAAAGTTTAATATTTTAAGTATAAGATAGAAATTTTAATGTTGCTCTCCACCTATTGTTGTTAGGTTGGACAATGATGAAAGCTTAATATTTTAAGTATAAGATAAATTACATTTTATGGCAAATCTCTCTCATATTATCATATTTAAAGTTTGTCAATTAAAATTACTTGGTGCTTTGAGAGAATACCATTTGTTTCTTTAGGTTGGTCTCGAAGTACTTTTGTCGAAAATCTTAAACTCTTTTCGTTTCCCATGAGATGGCAAATCTTGTTATATATAATAATATGATTGGTTGTTCAGCACGGTAAGGTGAGCTTGATTAAAATAATTATGGAGTTACTCATAATATTAATGGTGGTTTTAGTGAATGAAAATGTGGGATTAAAATTAACTATTTTGCTTGCTTTCAACACATACAGGTGTTTTTTTTCCCTTTATAATTTTATGTTCATGATGCACTCACATGCTCATTGTGACACTTCAGATGTCTACATCAACAACTTTGCCCATTTATAATTTCATTCATAGTTGTTCCATTTATCCAGGACAGGTTCAAATTATCATTCCCAAAATTATCCAATTAAGTTGTATAAAAAATGGAACGGTTTTGTGTCCATGGAATCAGATTGCAGTCATATGCGTTAATCTAACAAAGCTATATAAAAGATGGATCCGTGAGCACTCCCATTGAGTTTGCTAATCTAACAAAGTTGTGTAAAAGATGGAGCAGTGAGCGATAAAACTCCATTTCTTCCCTTGTGTTCATTGAGTCAGATTGCAGTCAAATGTTCAGTTTGTTATGTATATGAAAGTGAATGTTGATAAGTGATTAAATTTGATTATTAATTATTTTATTCACAAAAAGCTAAATTATAAAGCATCATTTATGAGTATCTAAATTTTCCTAACAATCCACAAACCTCATATCTTATAAAAAAGTCTAGAAATGTTAAAAACACTTTGCAAAAATTGTAACGACCCTAATTGGATACATGCTTAAAGATTATTAAGTAAGATTTAATTAAAGAAATTAATTATGGTTAACTGAGTAATAATTCAAACTACAGATCACATTTAATGACCTGTGAAATAAAATTAAAATATCAATGAAAAATGATATAAAAATGGTGGCGTATGCAGAGAGGGATAGCCATGGATCCCGAGAAGATAAAACATTAGCTCATGATGAAGGACGGAGGACGGAGGGTGGTTGAAGGAGTAACTGCGTGAGTCGGCAGGGAGGAATAAGAGACGAGAAGAGGGGGATGTGCGCACCATTCGACGGGAGGGGACGAAATGGATGCTGTGGACGGTTGTGTTTTGCTGTGATCAGCGAGTTTCTGTGCACTGTTGTATTTTGTGGACTTTTGGACTACTGTGAGCACAAAGTTTTGAGACTGTGGCTTTTGATCAAGGGAGGCACTGAGTTGCTGGAAGTTTTGGGCACGGAGGGCCAGGATATCCATAGATATCCTGGAGCTAGGTAGTTTTCCTAGTTGGCAGGGAGGACAGTAGTTTTGGGCAGTTATTTTCCTGTTGTGGCAGGGTTGATCTGTGTAGCAGGGAGCAGAAAGGCATCATCAAAGCAAAGAGGCAACAAAAATTAGCATCAGATCCAGGTACTTGTTAAGTTATGTATTTATTTCACTCTACCATGAATATAGTATTTATTGATAAATCTAAGTTACTGAAAGTTGTTGTTATAAAAGTCAATATCATGCTATGAAGTTTTGTTTCAGTTTACTTTCATAACATGTTCAAGAAACTTAATGATGTTTAAAAATATATGGGCATTACATATGGTATCAGAGCGTCTTAGTTTGAAATCTAGGCCTAAGGGCCAAAATCCTAAACGATTAACTCCAGCCACGCTTAACCTATAAGAAACACACGTTCAATTTGACTAAATAGGACTGATATAGTGTGGTATCCAAGTTGTTAAGCACGAAAAAGAGAAGTCATAGCTTAATTTTTCCTTGAGCAATACTTTTAATGAAGTTTCGGGTAGAATAGACACCTGAAACCGATGAAAATGTCGTGGGAAGCTTCTATTGAAGGCTTGAAGTTGGTAAGAATTAATAACTACACGAAATGTACCAAATAAAATGAAAAAGGACATTTGCAGGACCTTGAGAAGGCCTACTTCATTCCAAACTTACCTAAATGAGGAACTGCCAATGCGCAGTCGGACAAAGAAAATTTAGAAGACTTGTATTGCGCGAGAACAGTGTAAACTGGTTGCGTGTATTAACCTCGGTGAATTTTAAATAATGTAAAATCTCTTGAACAATAGACCAATATAAATGTTAAACCGTGCCAAGGGAATGGGCTATTACGCGGGAGAATGGATTTGAGCCGTCAGATCTCACATAGAAATCTCGTCAGCCGTTAGATCACCAGAAGTTGCTCATGGTTTAAGTCCTAATGTGCAGAGGAGGAGCCCACAGAAAAGGAGACCGACAGCCATCAGATCTCACATAGAAAACCCGTCAGCGGTAGGATCGGGAGGACATGCATGGAGTTTTGCCTCTGGAGGGGGAGAGTGGAGGAGAAATGATCTGAGTTGTCCATTCACACGGGACAGATGTCAGGGATCGGACGAAAGTCGCAGATCGGGAAATCAGAGTTCCTGAGGACAAGGAATTCAGGACATCGTAAGTCCTGAAACCCCGAGAGTAAATCCGCACCGTCCATCTGCAAGGACAGGTGGCAAAGGGTCGGGCGCCGTCGGAGTTTTTTTCATCAGAGAATCGGGGATTCCGGTGACAAGCGGTTTATGCATCGAGAATTCACGATCCGCGATATCCCGACGAGAGTTTTGAACCGTCCATCGGCGAGGACGCGTGGCAAGAGATCCTGGAGAGTCGGGGTTCGACATATCGGAGTTTCCGGAGTCATGAAACTCTTGCACAATGGAATCGCGATACGTGATTTCCCGACGCAATCATAGCCGTCCATCTGTGGGACAGGTGGCAACCATCAGAAACCATCGTTGTTTGGCCCATTGGGAAATCGAGAATCTCGGGGACATGATGTTTAAGCACTTTGAATTCGCGATCCGCAAAACCCCGATGAGTGGGGGCCAACTGTCATCACATCAGAGGAGGAGGACAGAGGCGAAGTGGAGGCCACCTGTCATCCAACCCGGGAATCGAGATATCGAAGTTTTTGAGGGTAAAGAAATTGTGCAACAGGAAATCGCGATCCACGATTTCTCGATGAGATCTGAGCCGTTCATTACGAGGACGCGTGTCAGGGGATCCCGAGGGATCGGGGTTCGGCATTTCGGGTTTCCTGCATACAAAGGAATCACGACCAGAGAAGTAGAGAAATTCTGAAATGTGACAGGTCCCACAACCTTAGCATTTAAGTGGAGGACAGGTGTCACTCCATTTCGGGGTTCGGAGCTAGGAAGGGTCTGTGAACGAGTGTGTTTAAAAACGTGAACCTCTGACATGCGATTTTCTGATGGAGTTAAGGGTACAACATAGGACAGGTGTCGGAAGGTCCAACCTTGCCGAGAATTAACGACAGGTGGCATCGGAGATCGGGGATTGGGAATCCTAAGGACGTGCGCATGTTGACATCACAAACGTCGAAACCCTGAATCCTGATAGGGTGATACAAGGCCACGGTCGCGGAAGCAGGTCATATGGACCAAGCTCGTAGCGAAGGGGCTAACGAAGAAAAGAACCCATCGGGAAAGTTAAGCACTAAATCCCAATAGGAAGGTATATGGTAATGGTCTTGTCAGCACGGTCATATAGACCAAGGTATAGCTAGTAAGGGCTAGCTCATAGAAACTGAGCCCATTGTGAATCAAGAATTAGAGAGGTAAGGGGATCGTGACAGCGAAAAGTTCGAAACCCCGAACTCCGATACAGAGTCGAGAATAAGTCACGGTAGGTGCAGAGGCCGTGACGAGAGAAGATAAGGCCTGTGGATTGGGACATTCGACAGTGAATCCCGGGGGGGATCTAAAGGGTCGCTTCGGCTCAGATGAGTGGAATGTAAACGATCCTGTATACCCATAAAACTAGATATATTTACCCGTATAACACCAGGTATACATTGGCGAATAAATTTATAAATACAAGTGAAATAGATTGAAAGCAAAATGCCGAAACCCGTACAGGGCTAGAATTACAAGCAAATCATTTCCATTTTGCAAAAAGAAAAATATAGAAGATTACCATTCCTTACCACATCGTAAGGATGGTTGGTGCAATTTCTTAATTCGAATAACCCTGCGTTCTTGATGAAGGTACTAAAACTGTGCACAACTAGCGGACTGAATCGTACCTCTTACCATAGTTGAGGGCGAGCTCCGCAATGTGTACAGACAGGGGGTTGATTCCCAATATTTTAGAGAGACTGGACTCCAGGTCTTGGATCTTGTCAGTGGCCACCTCAATATACTTTGTTTCTGCAAAACAAATTGGAGCATATACAACATTAATTAGCACTAGTGAAGTGCTCAGAACGACGGTAAGGATGTACGCCATGGCAAGGTAGATTCTGGAAACCTCTGAGCAGAACATAGGCAAGTATGTGGTGGACAAGGACGGATGCGTGGAAAGTCCCAACGGATGAGAATGTGAGACAGAGGAAGGACACGTAGAGAGTCGAAAGGTTGACAGGTGGAGAATGATAAGGTTAGATATGAGGTAGCTTGAGGAACCCAGACGAGCACGTGGAAACCATGCGTGCCCAAATTCTTGTGTGCATGTTTAAACTATTTTTTTTATATATATATTATAAATTATTAAGAATAATATAAAATAAATTAAATAATTTAGTATAAATAATTATATATATATAAATAAGGTCAAGTTAGTATAAATTAATGAAAGGTTAATTGGGTTGAGAATTACTTAAATTAATTAAGTATTTATTTAAGTATAAGGTTAATCTACCTTAAAACTTGATGTTGACCAAGATTAGACGCTTCAACCTAACCCAAACCTAGCCAATTCCCCTAATGGAGTAATGTCTATTTACAGACAAGTAAAGAAAACTTACGCCTAACCTTGTTTCTAAGTTTAAGTGGAACCAATTTGAAACGTCCTTGAACTCACCCGGATAACTTTGGGATGATCCAGGTTAAGTCATACAAGATGGCCAGGACTCGAAGGGGTCGAGGAAGGGGAGCGTCGTCACGGGCACCGCCGACACCACCCACACCATCAACACCACTGACACCACCACCACCACCACCACCATCGCCCGAACTAACCCTCATACTGTGCTCGTTGGAGGGCATTAACGAGACTTTAAAGGGGCGCCAACCAGTAGGGACTGAAGTGGAACCCCCACCATCTGGAACGGGTAATCCAGAAGCATCAAGGAACTCAAGGGGAGAATTTCCACCTGAAGACATCACGCGAGAATTGCAGAAGATCAAACTTTCGGAGTTTGCCGGAGGTCGCACCAGTGAACGCACAGAAGCATGGTTGGAAGGCATGACAAGGTGTTTTTCCTTAAGGGACTATGCGTCCAACTCGAAGGCAAAGATCACAATTTTCCAGTTAATAGACAGTGCCATAAACTGGTGGGGCAACTTGGAAAGACAACTACAACTTACCCCAGACACAGTATCTTGGGAACTTTTCGAGGAGAGGTTCCGAAGGAAGTATCTGCCAGCATACTATGAGGAACAACAAGTAGGGGCATTTCATGCCTTAGTACAAGGAAACAAGACTGTGGAAGAGTACGAGATCAGGTTTATGGAACTGGTCAAGTATGTTTCGTATATGGACAGTGACCAGCGACAGGCAGAGCGCTTCGTTTATGGATTGAACCCGAAGATAAGAGCTATGGTGCGGATGTGGAAACCGTCTTCAGTAGTAGAGGCGGTATAAAGTGCGCGTTATGCGGAAGAACACATGAACTTAACAGGAGGTACAAGATCGACATTTCCACATCGCCCTGAATTCGTAGGAAAGGCCCTGAGGACATTTCCTAGGGGAGGGGGCTCAAGGCCACCACCTTATGGTAACAAGTTCATGCCAAGGACAGTAGCTGTAGGGATTTCAATGGAAACTAGTGCAACATCTCGTTCATCGCCAATGGTACAGACAGGCCCACGACCATCTCGAGGAATAGCTAGTAGGGGCAGGGGTTCCAGGGGAAGGAATTAGTCACATAACAGTGCACTGGTTCAATCTTGTATTGCCTGTTGGAGATGCGAAGGACCCCATTACGAGCGAGACTGTCCAGAGTTACAATCAGGGTTTGTGCATAGAGAAGGAAAGGCACCAATGGGGAGGTCAAGTGGCAACCATCAGATTTACGCGGCGGTTAATAACCGCTAGGCCGAACATCAATCCAACGTAGTGGAGTTGTCAGGTACGCTAAATCATATTAATGTTAAGATTTTGTTTGATTCTGGTGTGACAGATAGTTTCATTTCACCATCTGCATTAGAAAATAGTGGGCTGGCAGCTTACGAGCATAATGACTTTAAACAAGTCGAGATGGCTTCGGGGGAAAAACAAGTTGTAGGACCTAGTGTTGATAATTTTATAGTAGACCTAGGAGTGTGCACTACCAGGTTGAAGGTATACGTCACTACTCTTGGGGTGTATAACCTAATCATTGGAATGGATTGGTTAGCAGCTCATCGAGCTTTGGTAGATTGTTTCACAAAAAGGGTGCTTTGTATTGATGATGAAGGAAGACCAATAGAGATCCAGGGTGTGCAGAGAAAAGTGTCCTTATGCTTTATATCAACTATGAAGGTCAAGTGGTGCTTGAGGCAAGGGTGTCGACTGTATGTAGTGGAAGCAGTAGGTGAAAGGAAAGGACCCTCATTAGATCAGTATCCGGTATTGTCAGAATTTCCAGATGTTTTTCCGGACGAGTTGCCAGGGTTACCTCCTAAAAGGGAGCTTGATTTTACTATAGAGATAAAACCTGGTGCAGAACCAATATCCAAGACTCCGTATCGAATGACAGCGCCGGAACTTTGTGAATTGCAAATGCAGTTAAAGGAGTTACTAGACTTGGGGCTAGTAAGGCCCAGTGTCTCACCTTGGGGTGCACTGGTAATTTTTTTAAAGAAGAAGGATGGATCCTTACAACTGTGTATAGACTACAGGGACTTGAACCATGCTACAGTGAAGAATAGGTACCCAATGCCATGAATAGATGATCTCTTCGATCAGATGAAAGGAGCAGCGGTATTCTCAAAGATCGATTTGCGATCTGGGTATCATCAGTTAAGGATTAAGGAAGGTGATATCCCAAAAATGGCCTTTCGAACTCGGTTTGGACATTACGAGTTTGTTGTAGTACCTTTTGGATTAACTAATGTGCCAACAGTATTCATGAGCCTCATGAACAACGTATTCCAGAAGTACTTAGATCGATTTGTACAAGTTTTTCTAGACGACATTCTCATCTATTCTAGGAATGAAAGAGAACACGAGGAGCACTTGCGAATAGTATTATCTTGCCTTAGGACCCAGAAAAGGTAAATGCCATTATGGAATGGCCAGTGCCGAAAAATTCACATGAGGTGAGAAGCTTCATGGGGATAGCGGGTTATTACTGGAGATTTGTGGAAGGATTCTCAAAAATAGCAAAACCCATCACCACCTTGCAAAGCAAAGGGGTCGGGTATGAATGGACAAAAGAATGTGATAGCGCATTCATTGAGCTTAAGAGGTTACTAACTAGTGCGCCAATTCTACGAGTGCCAGATATGGAAAAGGACTTCATGGTCTGCACGGATGCCTCGAAACAAGGGTTGGGGGCCGTGCTAATGCAGGATGGAGGAGTGATAGCTTATGCGTTAAGGAAGTTGAAGAAGCACGAAGAGTTGTACGCGACTCATGATTTAGAGTTGGCAGTTGTAATGCTAGCTCTGAAACTTTGGAGGCACTATCTTGTGGGGCGAAATTTTGAACTCAAGAAGGACCATCAAAGCTTAAAATACTTCTTTACTCAAAGAGATCTGAATGCCAGGCAAAGGCGATGGAGTGAGTTTATGAGTGAGTATGATTTTGGTATTTCATACATAAAGGGAAAGGAAAATGTGGTCGCAGATGCCTTGAGTAGGAGACTACGTATCTTCTCATTGGTGACCTAAAAGGTCAGTCTGAGGGAACAGGTGTTGGCACAACTACTAGGAGACAGTTGGTATTTAAAGGTTACTTCAAAACTCCAGAGCGGGAGACAGTTAGAACCAAAGTATGAAGGATATAATCTAGAAACAGATGGATTGTTAAGATATCGAGGAAGGATGTATATCCCAGAGAATGGGGATATTAGAAGCATCGTACTAAAGGAAGCCCATAGATCACTTTATTGTGCACATCCGGGTGTGAAGAATATGTACGCAGAGATGAAGAAACTCTTCTTTTGGATAGGCATGAAGTGCGATGTAGTCCATTTCGTCGCCAGATGCCTAGAGTGTCAACAAGTGAAGGTAGATCACCATCACTCGGCAGGCCTCCTACAACCACATGATGTTCCTATGTCCAAGTGGGAAGTCATTTCAATGGATTTTGTTGTAGGGTTACCACTCACGTCTCATAGACACAATGCCATTCTTGTAATAGTGGATAAGTTAACCAAGAGTGCTCATTTCATTCCGGTTAGAGACACATACAATGTTACTGATGTGGCTCGAGTGTTCATAAGTGAGGTTATCCGTTTGCATGGGATACCTAAGAAGATCATTTCAGATAGAGACTCTAGATTCACTTCTAGATTTTGGACAAGTCTACAGTCAGCATTGGGAACTCAATTGAACTTAAGCACAACTTATCATCCTGAAACAGATGGGCAAACTAAGAGAGTAAATCAAGTCATGGAAGACATGCTTAGGATGTACGTAATGGATAACCAAACCCAGTGGGAGAAGCACCTACCTTTGGTAGAGTTTGCCTACAATAACAGTTATCATAGTTCCATCAAAATGCCACCATACGAAGCTTTGTATGGAAGTCCATGCAGAACACCATTGAGTTGGGATAGACTAGAAGACCGAGTAACAGTTGGGCCAGAATTGATTCAGGAAATGGAGGAACAGGTGATTCAGATCAGGTAGAGACTAAAGGAAGCTCAGGATAGACAGAAAAGTTATGCAGATGCACATAGGACCGACCGAAGTTATGAAGTGGGGGACCAAGTTTTCATCCGTATCAGGCCTAATAAGAGTACCATACGGTTCGGAAAGGGGACAAAGTTGTCACCTCGGTTTATAGGGCCATTTATGGTCCAAGAGAAAATTGGACCCGTTGCCTATCGTCTCGTACTGCCACCCCACTTGCATAAAACTCATAATGTATTTCATGTATCTGTTTTACGTCATTATGTTGCTAATGAATCACATAAACTAAATTGGAAAGAATTGCAGGTATCGAACGTGGGAACCCTCACGGTCGAACCATTACACATATTGGACCGTAGAGTCCGACAACTCAGAAACCGTTTGGTAGACCAAGTTAAGGTCCAGTGGGACAAGTATAGTCTCGGATCTGCTACTTGGGAGGACGTCGAGACACTACGACGAGACTATCCATCACTATTTTGACCACCTCTAGAACGTGTTTCTCGAAGGAGGGGTGTAGGTAACACCACCTTTTGACTTAGATGGCCAGGATTACCTGAGGCCTATACACTTTATTTCCTAGTCACAGTGAAACTATTAAGTGATATATTTAAACTTTAAACTTATTAACAGTAATGAATGTTTAAGTGTTGTTGATGATGATGCATGTAATGCGATCTATTATGTGAATGAAAATTTTATGAATGTTTAAATGTTATTGATGATGATGTATATGATGCGACATATTGTGAGAAAGTAAAATTGTTGAATGTTTAAATGCTATTAGAATGATGATGGATACAATGCAGTCTATTTTGGGCAAATGATAATCTCATGAATGAATGATGAGTTTGAATTATGGGATATTATGAAATCTAATTCTATGTGGAAAACTTTGATGTTGATCTATCGGTACAGGGATACCAAAGTGAAGTGATGATAATATGCAATTATATGATGATAATGCATAGAAATGTATGAGTTGTGTTGCAGACTAATCTGTAGGTTATGGGCTATGAAATAGCCAAGTGATAATGATGATGAAAGTGGATATCGGGACCACTAACTAGAAAACATTATGGTATGAATAATGTGTGTGAAATTATATTGATTTGGATGCATTGCTGTAATATGTGGACTAGTGCATGATTATGCTATGATTTTGATGCTAACACTGCCCAAAACCAAATAAACGATGACAAAACCTCCAGCAACACAGTGCCCCTGTATGTTCCATTATAGGGTGTTGACCCTGGTACTATTAGGAGGGGTGGAGGCTTTTCCCACCGTGTATCCTCCGAAACCTGAAGTCCTGGGAGGATGGTGCTGGTTCACGCTCCCCAAGACATGTGATGAGGACTGTCAATTGCCTACTAGGGAAGCTTGGTCGAGATAGCGACACTTCCACTTATGGGTTCTATTTGGAGTTAGGCCAATATAGTTGGCGCTCCAAGATAGTCTAGTAGAGGACGGATAGAAATGGAGTTGGAAGTAGGTTAGAGAGGAAGGATGAGTAGAATAGTTGAGACTATATGGAGATCTATCTTGTGGTGGGATTTGATGAAGAAAAATGTGTATATATAAATATTCATTATTATGTAACTAAACCACAGTTGTTAAAATAAATCATTGAACCAGACAATTGTAATTAAACAATTTTTCACACAATTAATTGATTGTTGTCTTTTATAAAAGACTAGTCTTGCTGATTGGATTGAATGCATACATAAATTACTAAAGGATGACAGTTTGAATATTAGTAAATGCACGAGACTTGGATGTACTAGCTACACATGCATTTCTTGTACATATACACTAGTATGTATGAGCTTTCTTGACTTACTTACTGATATTGTCAGTTACTTGTTGTGAATGTGTGAACCATGTTCTTTTCCTTTGTACCATCAGACACCTTAAACTTCGGGACGAAGTTTCTTGAAGGGTGGGTGTATGTAACGACCCTAATTGGATACATGCTTAAAGATTATTAAGTAATATTTAATTAAAGAAATTAATTATGGTTAACTCAGTAATAATTCAAACTATAGATCACATTTAATGACCTGTGAAATAAAATTAAAAGATCAATGAAAAATGATATAAAAATGGTGGCGTATGCAGAGAGGGATAGCCATGGATCCCGAGAAGATAAAACATTAACTCATGATGAAGGACGAAGGACGGAGGGTGGTTGAAGGAGTAACTGCGTGAGTCGGCAGGGAGGAATAAGGGACGAGAAGAGGGGGATGTGTGCACCATTCGACGGGAGGGGACGGAATGGATGCTGTGGACGGTTGTGTTTTGCTGTGATCAGCGAGTTTCTGTGCACTATTGTATTTTGTGGAATTTTGGACTACTGTGAGCACAGAGTTTTGAGACTGTGGCTTTTGATCAGGGGAGGCACTGAGTTGCTGGAGGTTTTGGGCACGGAGGGTCAAGATATCCGTAGATATCCTAGAGCTAGGTATTTTTCCTAGTTGGCAGGGAGGACAGTAGTTTTGGGCAGTTATTTTCCTGTTGTGGTAGGGTTGATCTGTGTAGAAGGGAGCAGAAAGGCAGCAGCAAAGCAAAGAGGCAATAGAAATTAGCATCAGATCCAGGTACTTGTTAAGTTATGTATTTATTTCATTCTTCCATGAATATAGTATTTATTGATAAATCTAAGTTACTGAAAGTTGCTGTTATAAAAGTCAATATCATGCTATGAAGTTTTGTTTCAGTTTACTTTCATAACATGTTTAGGAAACTTAATGATGTTTAGAAATATATGGGCATTACAAAAATCATATATAATCACTTCAATTCACTTCACTTTGGCATTTCGTTTCCCCTGCTTCTGGGGTATGCTAGTTATTAATATTGGAGGGGCAAATTGCATACTTAGCTATCATGTGT
The DNA here is from genome assembly GCA_900067695.1 of Picea abies. Taxonomy (NCBI): domain Eukaryota; kingdom Viridiplantae; phylum Streptophyta; class Pinopsida; order Pinales; family Pinaceae; genus Picea; species Picea abies. Next base: position 3,857 of record CBVK0100145776.1, on the reverse strand, counting down.
AGCCATGCTTGAAACAAACAAAATGCCAAGCTTGACTTTGTATTATATTTAGTTTGACTTTTTGTCTCTAAACTAGAAAATGATAATGCAGAAGTAATAAAAGTAAAATAAATAAAATTTACAAATTTTAAAAAGGTATAATACATGAAACATGAACTATCCCTAAATGATAATCGAACTAATGTAACATATTATTATTCTAAGTTATGATAGATAATATTATTTTAATTTTATGAATTTAGTTTCAATTTTTTTTAAACTTTTAAAATTACTATTTTTTTTTAAATCTTAATCATATTAATTATGAATCCATAATTTAAATGATTATATGTTAATTTTCAATATATTTAAATTTATTGTCTATAAATTTAAATATCTTTATGTAGTCATGAATAATTCTGAGTTATTCTTGATAAGGATTGAATATCTAATCTTAATACAAATTTGTAATGTATATAGACTCAAAAATATTATTGTATGACTTAAAGTGATTACATTTTATTCTTATTTATAAATCTAAATATTTATAAGGATTGAATATCTAATTTTAATACAAGTTTGTAATGTATATAGACTCAAAAATATTCTTGTATCACTTAAAGTTATTACAATTTATTTTTCTTTATAAATATAAATTGGTTTATGATGCACACTTATATTGTTTATACATCTAAATATTATTTTCTCTACATTGTTCTTTTATGATGCATGTTTTACACTCAATATACACATAAATATCATTTTGTCTCATCAAAATTGTTTGTTTGTGATGCATGTTTTTCATTATTTATAAATTCAAACTATGTAATTTATTAATTTATTTATGTAATTTGTTTCATTTTGCTACAAATCAACATTAATTTAACTTAATGGATAGAGCATCTTAGATTGGATTCACTTAGTTTAATGTAAAATATTATTATCACAATTTATGATGTCAAAGATGACAAAGTTAGCAATAATATCAATGGCAGACATTACTTATTTTTGTATACCTTCTACACAACTTACAAATTATTTTAATCCTTGAAATGATTGATTAAAATAATAACCTTCCTATCTAAATCCCATCAAATATTGAAATTTAATCTTTTAATAAAAAAATATTAATAAGTTCTATCTATATTATATGACATAAGTAACTAAAATTGTGGAAATATCACATTCTTTTATCTTCTTTAAGTACTTATAGTATAAAAAACTATGTTTGGTCATATAAAGTATTCGGTGGAAGAAGTTCTTTAAGTATGCATAGTATAAGAAACCATGTTTGGTCATATAAAGTATTTAGTGGAAAAACTAATCTTTGTCAACCTCTTCTCATACACCTTATCCACCTATAAATGATGTCCTTAACATATATTGGAAGGTATAAGTGTAATGTATCAACATGTCTTTTAAACTCTAGGAATCGTGAAATTACATGATATTGATCTAATATTCATTCTTTTGATTCATATTAGTGTAATATTTTTTTAGGGAAATCCATAAAATAATGTTTTTGCTCAAATATTTTTTTAAAAATATCTTAATTTCTTCATGTCCTTTTTTTCTTTTTCATAAAAGTTCACATAATATTTTGTTGCATCAAAATTATATAACAATGATTTATTTTCTCTCTCTCATTAGTATTTGTCTATCAACATTTTTCCTATCAACAAAATATTATCAAATCATGTAAAGCAAGAAAAACTTCTACTACAAAATATTTTGGTAATGTATAATCTATTTATTGGAAAATAATGATTATTTTTTGACTTAAAGTAATAGGATAAAACATTTTGGTCATATATAATGTATTTATTGGGAAATAATCATTTTATGATTATTCTTTGTCTTGTGATAAGTTTCCATTTGTCTTAAAAAAAAAAATCTCTTTTGTTTTCTACCATGTTTTTGGTTTTTATATAAGTAGTGCATTAAAATTAAACATGTTGTGAATTTATGTACTAATTTGAAAATTAGAATGATTTTATAAAAATATATCATCCTTCTATTCAAGCTTTGGAATATGTATTTTGCATTACAAATGCATAGTTTTTAAGAAAATATTCATTTAGTCATTAGACACCAATATTCAATATCTTCTACTAAATGTATTGAAAGATTAGCATGAATGTCCATGAAACTTAAAGAGAGTTTCTCCTCCAAGGTGCAAATAATTTTTTTCATATCTTCTTATCATGATAAAATAGAATCAACAACAATGTTCCTTTAAGTGATCTATATATCAAATTAATACAAAATACATCATAAAATAGAACTAGGGTTTGAAAGTGTCTGGGCACATACGTCGAGGAGAGTTTTGATCTTCGACACTTTAATTTTAGTAGCATAGACATTTATTATCGATGAAGCTCAGCGTGGAGGCATTTGATGATTCAGTGAAAGTTTGAGTATTTAGGTTCGATCTTATTATAAGATTTTAACTGGATGAGTCTAAAGATTTCATATTTTGAATTTTTAGGTATGTACTATTATTGATTTGCATGCAAGGTTTTTTCTTAAGAATCTTGAGCTCTCTTAGCTCATTATCTTCGTGAATATCTAGCTCTTTTAATGAAGAAAATTATGCACTTTCATTATTCTTGAATTGTGAAAATTTGATCTGTAATACGTTAAATTCTTCGTTGTTTGCAACTCCTGATGTTGTATGTCTCCATGCCTGAGACATCAGTTGTAGTGTGGTCATTATTCTTCGAAAAGGACGAGTTATGTTTGAAATTCTATGAATGAAGTTTTGGAAAGTATTCCTTTGCAGCTCTAGTCCCAATCCTCTACAACCTTTGCGGTTGGGATGCAATCTCTTCGGTGGGGACTCGACAGTCACTACTAAAATCTTGGATAAGATAAGAATTTAGACTTATTGAGGTTTTCTAGGCGAAGTCCGAGTGGCACTGCATTTGAGCTTAAAAATTACAAGGTTTTTTATCGTTAAATGCCACCAAAATATGTTAAAATAGTCATATTGCAATTTGTAAGCCCTCTAAAACTTGAATAATGTTCATGTTCTATTAATTTACGAAGCGATTAGCCTGAAATGTTTTAGTATTTTTTACAGTTGAATCCTACTTTAAGATGTAAAATGTGTCTTAATGCATTCCATTAGCCGTGCAAAACATGTTAAATGTACCGTGTTTATTCATTTTTTGAAGTGAAATTCAAGCTTAGGTTTCCTTCAACCATGCTCGAGGGGATTCACCACAAAATCCTCATATAGAGGTTTGTTTTTCCCTGTTTTAAGCAGTTGGCCACGGCAATATCCAAAATAGATATATTTATATCTTTTGAGGTCTAGAACACAGTGGATTTCTTGGAGAATGGTTCTTTGACCCTCAGTATGGGGTCCTGCTTGTCCACCTGTGATGAAGTTGCTCATACATTTCCACGAGAAAACCTATAGAAAAAAAGGCCTTAGAAGCTTTAGAAACAGAGGAAAAGAAGGATGAGCATCTGGCTTGTATTCCCCGTAGAATGTGTGTAAACAGATCAAGTGATATTGCATCAATTTAATCACAACAAGGGAAGAAGGGAGTCAACCAGGATTGCATGGTTGGTTGGGAGGTATTTGTCTATAATGTTCACTCATTTTATACTCTTGCATGCAAAATTCAAATAATTCTTTCAGTTAAGCAATTAAATGAAGCAAAATAGTTTCACAATCATTAAAAATGTTTATTTAATTAGTTGAGTGATAGATGTTTGTGTCATGACCCTGTAAAAACATGTAAACAATTTGGGTATATTTCACATGTTGGGTTTTAAGAACTATTGGGCTTTTGCTTCATCAATGTATGTGCTTATGGTAATTACAGGGTTTTGGATCTCGTGAAGATAGAGTCGTGAGATCGGAAGAG
>CBVK0100145770.1:0-15807 GCA_900067695.1 Picea abies | reverse complement strand
ATATATATATATGATGCACGAAATGCATTGTCATTCTTCTAGAATGGGATGATGATCTATGCATAGTCTATGCATGAGAGAGTGCCACTTTCTTAATCTTAGCCAGATGCCTCAAAACCATCGATGCATTAGAATTTCTTAGTGCATTTCTTTCCATTAGCTTTCAAAAATTGTCTCAAGTTTAAAATTGTCTAAAGAAGACTGAAGTAACAAAGGTTTACGCTGCAATTGTGGTTGGGAGGAAGCAATGTAGCTATGAACCTTTGGAGGTCAAATAGCCTGAATTGTTCCAGTACTATGGTTGACATTTTCTAGATCTCTTTAGTAGCACTTTATGGTCCTATTTCATACTGGTGAATGTGTTCTTCCCTATGGCTGAGACTTACTGTCAGAAAACAACAATTGGGATATTCAACTAATCTTCAACTCAGACCCTAAATATGCTTCAATGAATTCCTCTCTTTATGTTTGAAATATTCTACGGGAGTTAATCTCTTGAAAAATATTCTACATGCCTGAAGGCATGCACAATCACAATATTTTGAAGTTTCCATCCATTCAACTAAATTTACAATATTTTTGAACATAATGGTGGTTGTCCAACATAAGTCTCTCATGAGACACATCACACATGATGTGTAAATGATTATACATTGAATAATAATATCAAATATCTATCTCTATGCAAGTATTATGTGTATGTGTATGTGCAACTTTGATACGGTATCAAAACCAAATATCACTAGTACATATGTGGTGAATATTTGACAAAATATTACATCAATAACGATAAAATTAATGGTATTGTCAAAAAACCATTCTGGCCTCCCTGATGTTCGTTGTAATTATGACTTTTTTCTCTATACGTCGAACTTTTGATGAACTTTCATTGAAATTTCAACGCATTCTCTGTCCGTCGAACTTACGACGAACTTTCATCGAAATTCCACACAAGTGAAGAGACCTGTGAAAAGGTCATCACCATCATCATTGTCATCATCACCATCATCATCATCGTTGTAGTCATCATCATCGTTGTAGTCATCATCATCGTTGTAGTCATCATCATCATTGTAGTCATTGTCATCACCATAATCAACATTATCGTCCTCTTCCTCCTCCTCCTCATCATTGTTGTTATCATCATCATTGTCATCATCATCATCATTGTCGTCATCATCATCATCATCATCATCATCAACATTATTGTCATTGTCATCATCAAATTATGTCATTGTCATCATCATCGTCATTTCCATTGTCATTATCATCATCGTCGTCGTCATCATCATTGTCATCATCATAATCATTTCCATTGTCATCATCATCGTCATTATCATCATCGTCATCGTCATCGTCATTATCATTGTCATCGTCATCGCCATCATCATTTTCATTTTCATCAATATCATCATTTCCTGCATTTTCATCACCACCATCATTGTCATCGTCATCTTCGTCATCATCATCATCGTCAATTTCATCATTGTCATAACCATAATGACCGTTGTCATCCTCCTCTTCATCGTCATCGTCATCGTCATCGTCATCATCATCATCCTCCTCCTCCTCAACATCATCGCCATCTTCCTCATCATCATCATCGTCGTTTCCATGGCCATCATTGTCATCATTGTCATCATCGTAATCATCATCATCATCATCACCACCATCATCATCGTCATCATCATCATCATCATCATCACCATTGTCATCATCACCATCTTCATCATTGTCATCATCCTCATCATCATCATCGTCCTCATCATCATCATCATCATCATCATCATCATTGTCGTCATCATCATTGTAATCATTGTCATTGTCATCACCATAATCAACATTGTTGTCATCGTCCTCCTCATCATCATCGTAGTCATCGTCATCATTGTGATCATCGTCGTCGTTGTCGTCATTGTCATTGTCATTGTCATCATCATCAAGCTCATAGGTACCAACCTTTTTTATTTCTAAAATTACTTTTCAATCTGTTGTTCTTACATAGTTTCTTATGGTCCTTTAATATGCCATCTGATTCACTATTTTTTTTTTAACCATTTTAAAATTTGTTTACTAAGAATGTTTGGATGCTTGGATATCCAAAGATTTCCTTCAAATTTTGTCCTTCTGCAACACCAATCCTAAAACCACAAGAGTTCATGGACATTTGATTAAGAGTAGATAATAAATACCATATAACATATAACCCATGTCTATCTCACTAGTCACCATGTGAATTAATTTCAATTATCTCATATAGATAGATTAAATTAGAATAATCACCTCTAAAATTGCTAAAGTAGATTTTCAGGTACTTTAAGAAGAGGGGAAAATATATGATTGTCATGTATTTTAAGAAGAGAGGAAAAGATAAGGTTTTAGGAGGTTTTTATCTTTTGGGTTAGATAAACCCCTTTGACTGGACAAGGTATAGAACTTGGTATTGAGGTCAATCAATACTTGCACATGGTCTTATCTACAAAGATCTCATTAGCATGGGGAAATACCATTGACGCCTTCTCTTCCTTAGCACAAATTCAATGTTTCTAGGTTAACATGATCGACATGTGGGAAGGACTTGGTCAATTTATTTAACTTGATGAGAATGCTTACTAGGTTTTGAATTGAGTCATCATTGTGGAAAGATTTCTAACTTGCCACTAGACCACAGATCAACATACCGGTTTTGGTCAATTTCGTTAAAGTGATTACATAAAAAAAAACACCATCACAATGGAGAGAACGACACACACTCACTAAGAGTTTGCTTTTCTATTAATATGTATAATAAAAGTGCATATGCCAAAAAATAAATAAAAAACAGAACATAATTAGAGTCATTCAGAACAAATGCCTAAAAGAAAACCAAAATCTTTACATGAACTTCATTGAAACTGGAAAAGAAAACAAAGGTTTTTATTAATGAGCATAGGCACAAGTGATCGAGGATGGGAGCTGAATTCCCATAATGTTGTCAAGAAATTGTCTCAATAAATGATATAGTAGATGGAAAAGAGTCTGGTTGAGGCTAAGAGTGATCTAGCGAAAATTTTGACCAAAGAGAGATAACCACATGATTTTTGAACAAAAGGGTCTAAAGTCTCAACAAGAGCTCCAACATGCACCAATATGGTCTTCCCATCATAAAGTGTCTTTCTCTTGCACATGTGCAAAAAAGGAACAACAATCAAAGGTGCCATCAAAGTTGTCAAATGCAGAGACTATTGTGATGACCAATCAAAAACAACAGTGAGGCTTGTGCGTTTGTACAATCAATGAAAAGGGCCAATTTGAAGTTCTCAAACAAGTGCTCAGATGTTGGCATGACCAATCATCAATCCAACCACAATAAAACCTGATAGTAGACACCGATACAATATTGTGCCAATATGTCTCTTCACTTTGATCTACAAGAAGAAGAACTATCACACTAATGAGGGTGGCAATTAGAATGTCAATACTTGGATAGAGAGTGAGCATGTCTCCTCTCTCTATGACAAAGATGCCATCATGACTAAGATGTGGATGGTGTAGAATTTGGTGTTAACTGAACAAAAGGTGCAGCATGTGGTTCCTTCTAAACATAAGTTGGTCTTTAAATATCAATAGAAGAATCATATGGACTGGATTCAAGTTTTAGTATCTCAATTGTAGATGAATCAACAAATGGTGCAGGATCTGGTTGCTGCAAAATAAAAGTGGTTAGGAAATCAGAGGGAATTGCAAAAGGAAATGAAGTTGAAAATTATTAAAGGCATCTTTCTCTATCTTATCTTAGGCATAATAGCAGTAACAATTCCCTTTTCATGCTTACCAACCCCACCACTTGTGTAATGCATCTGACGAAGCAATTTATAACCAATCCCTCTATTGTTCTTTTCAAAATCAAGAGAAAAGTGCTCATTAGTAGCCAATAATACATGAGAAGGAGTGTCATCAAAAGTGGGAGCCAATAATAATACTTAGTGACTATTTTTTATATCTTGTGGGATGCAAGTGGGAGATCCAAGGGTGAAATTTTTGGTGTTTATACTAGTTTGTTGTAGAGCCTTTGGTGTGGCTAGATAGCTTGGTGGGATGCCTCACTAGGCCTTTGTATTGTTGGTTATGGTTTACTGTTGATGGTGGATGCCCTAACTAGGGTTTGGGAAGAAATTGGAGAGTCCTTTCTTGGGAAGAGTTGAGGTATTGTACTTTAACTTCATTTGCATAATATATTAAAATTTAAGTGTACTATTGTTGTCCTGACATTATATGTTGCATATCTGAAAATCAGACTTTGGTTGCTCATTGTTATGAGTAGTTTCATGGCTGTTTTAATGCACTGATTTGTTGGGACAACCATGCTGAAACACTGTGTGTTTTAGCATGTATATATGAAACAAGAAATCATATTTAGTTCTGTAAAAAATCTAATGTTATAAAAGTAATTTTCATATCTATGCATTGGTTTAGATTTTACCCCAAGGGCTGTGATATTCATCTCTTCTTGAAGTACATTTTCAGTGCCTTCTTGATCTTGCGTAGTGAAAACATTGAACAAAATTAAGTATTTTCTGCTGTAATAAATATTTCATATTCAACCATAAGGCCGAAAGTTATATGAAATAGATTTGGAGAACCTCAAGTAAATGAGGTGAAATTTCTGAAGTCTTTCAATGTGCAGATTTTTGAAATTTCCACAACATTAGTTTTATGACTATTATTAAATATAAGTTGTATCCTCCTCCCTTAATAGTCACACTACAAATTACACCAATCTTGTCTCTAAATTTTAAGAACTGATATGGACCGAGAGGCTGGGTGAATATGTCCACAGTCTGCACCTGAGTTTCACAACACTACAACTTTGTCTTCATTCTCCACTAGCTGTTAAATTAAATGACTTTGCATCTCCACATGTTTTGTCTGCTCATGAAAGACATGATTTTTTCCATCTTCAAAAAACTTTAATGTCTCAACAAAGTATAATAGGATTGAATTTTTCAACTTTCTTTGGAAGATAAAAGTGTTGTTCCATGTTGTTTTTTACTCAACCACGAACTTGCACTTGCACCAAGAGTGAAAACATTGTTAAAAATTCTTAGCACATGGTAACAGTTCTAGTCTAATTTCTAAGCTACCTACAAAGGAAACAAAAACTGAAATTTCTGTTAAAATTGTGCTGATTTTTACTAGGAATTGAAACACATCAAACTAGAGAAAGTAGCAGCAAGTACATAAATCTGGAACTCAAATCACAACATTGTTTACTATTCTTGAAAACAAGAAATTCATAGCTATGCATCACCCATTACTTCCTACTCTGAAAAACTGAATGAATAAAACCTATACCCATGCCTTCTTATATAACCCAAGGTATCTTTAGGTTTAAAAAATTACCTTGGATCCTAATTTGGATTGATCCCAAAAATAGACTCAACCTTAGATCTATTTCAATCTTGGGACATGTGCCCTTATCTCTACATGATGGATAGTCTTTGAACTTCATGATAGAGTTTTACTAAGGACACCTTCTATGAGCCAAGCGCATGGCCACATATTTTGATTTGGTGCCTTTTGCCAATTGCAACTAAATGCTACTTGACATGTGCAACTCAGTAAGAACATATGCAATGCCTTGATCCTGTTGTCCCACTTGGTCAATTGTATCAATTAGTAGACTATATAGCAGTCTATAATATAGTTTCAAAATCTATTTTGGCATCCATGCATTCTTTTAAATGGAGATTAGTTTACCTTTGGTTGGCAGGGATTTTTGTGTTTTGTGATATTGATGATTGGGTACTTGGGATTCTTTCCATAATATTTGATTTCACAATGCAAATGATACACATCTAGAAACTTAAAAATCCCAAGAAAGAAAACTTTGAGTTTAAAGCCAACCTTGTGCAAACATGTCTAAAATATTGTAGGGTCTAATGTAGGTAAAAATCTGCAAGCAATCCTCTAGAGTCCATGGATGCAATTGTGTGACATTCTCTGCTCCAACCTCCAAGTTCCAAGTGTAGGGTTTCTCCTTACATTTATAACTCTGTTTTGCAATAAAATAATGACATGAATGATGCGGTTTTAGTTTTTTAAGGGGAACTTTAGTGTTTTTTTCTTTTCCTAATGAGCAATTTACTTTTCATGATCCTTCTTGAGCATGCCTTTTTTATTTTTTGATTTTTATTTATTTTGGGGCCTTTTATGTCAGCCATTTCTCACAGGCTAGAAACCTGCAAGAAATGACTAGTAGAAATGTTGATCGTTTCTTAGAAATGGGTTCTTGTCCAGAAATGGAAATTAGAATAGTTTTCTAGTGTAGTTTTTGTTTTGGGATGTTTTTCTGCTAGAAACAACCCCCTCACATACAATTGATGGTAAGTAACATAGATTGGAAGGGCCTAATGCACCAAAACACAATTAGGCTTGAAAGTTGGGGATTGTCTATGAAATGGATGCATTTATTGCATGGGGAACAATAGATTTGTACACTAAACAATTTGAGGACATTTGCATCGTTGGATGTAGCCTAATAAAGAGGAGGTTGGTAAAGTAAATCCTATTGGAGTTTTTCTTCAGAAATCTGATGGGCCTCAAACTCACTTGTCCCAGGATTGTTGATGCATATATGCAAGAGACCAGATTGGAAAGAAGATTTGACACCGCTTATGTCTGTCATGTGTGTGCAAGCATAAACTCTAGTGTAATAGGTATTCAATATTGTCAAATATAGAAATTAGAAAATCACATCATCACACTGTACAAAATGAGTTTTATATTGTAGAAACCCTCTCGGAGAATCAATCTCCAAGGATGTATTAGTAAAATGCCTTATATTTGTTTTTCATGGCCAAGGATATTTCTATGGTAAGGAGAGGGTGTATTTTTTTTGGAAATGTTTCCTCACCTTCTTCTTGTCCTACTCACATATGCATTTTTGTTTCAATAAGTGGCTTAGTAAGGGGGTAGAGGACAAGTTTATTTTGGGATTGACCATCTATGATGGTCATATTTCCTACCCTACATATGATATATGCATTTGTTGTAGATAGCCGAGGTATTCCTAAAATGAGGAGGTACCCATTCAACTTATATTTGGTTTGAAGCACTATAATATATTGGATACTCCCATGAATCAAGAGACACCATTACACCCTCTAAGACTTCTTCAAGATTTATAGTGGATCTATTTGCTAGCTAGAGTATAGTAGGCATGTATCTCAATAGTTCTTTAAGGTCTAGCCTAAGCATAGTGTCCTTTATTATAACATTGATCACTTCCCCTTGGTCTACGAAGGTGTTTTTAATCAGGTTCTTGTTGATATAGAAATTTACAACAAGGTTGCCTAGATCTAAGTACTCAAGGACAAATATTTTTTCTAGCATAAGATCTGTTAGTTGGCCTATCATATTGACTGTAGGTGAACCTTTCCTCTTTCTTCCTGTATTCTTAATGCATTCTTCTTTGATGAATTTGTTGTAGATAGGAACATCCTTAAGAGAATGGATGAGAGGAATCTTGACACATAAGTTTTTGAGTTCTTCTAGGAAGTCATTTTCTAAGGAGATGTAAGCATTTTTAGTTTCTATACTTTTAGGATAATATGGGGTTGGTTTAGGGGTAGGTTGTGGGGGATCATCATGAAATTTAGATCTGAAGGTTCATAATAGTTCTTGGAAGTATATCTATTCTAGACATATTGAAATTGTGTATAATTTCCAGGATGTCTATAATGATTCCTTCACTGTTGTACTTGTTTCCACACTCATAATTTATCTACAGTTGCATTGATAACAATTTTTTCCAAGTCATGTAGAAGAATGTATTAGAATGTCCTAGGAGTCATAGCACTGTCAAAAATTGTTGGGACAATTAGGAATATATGTGCTCTATTTCCTAGAACAAATTCTCAGAATCACACCAACAACCTTTGATCTTCATTCAGGGCTTGATTATGTATGTTGTTAAATATAGAAGCTTGATATTAGTGCCACCAAAGGTTTACACATTGCCTATGGATGTGGGTAAAATAGGTTTCCATGATAGGATTACCTAAAACTTTAAAATGGAGTTAGTTGAACAATGATAGGTGTGTAGATCCATTTATAAATATCAAATCCATTGGACTCTAGACATTACAATACTACTAGAGAGAATGAAGTTGACATATTTTCCTCAGCTTTGATTTCATTCTTAAAATAAAAGGCATATCAGATCATAAATTAGTCTAAAGAAGGAGATCAATTCCTAAGTAGAACACATATGTTTTTTCCTTATGGAGGACCATGCAGTGGGTCTCAATCTTATTTCAATTAATGATGGGAAGTTTAAATAAAACTTTGTAGAAATTGAAGATTGATCTGAGCATATAGGAGCTTTGACCATGGATAAGCCAATGGACTAACCATGGAACTAGCCTTTGTTGGAGAAGTTATAGGATATAGGGTATTGTCCATGTCCCAAGTTGTCACCTAGGATTAGTTTTTCTCTCATTTGCCACCTCCGCATTGTGATTGAGGCACAATAGATGCAAAACTTAAGCTGGCATTGACATCACCTTTAGTTTTTTGTTCAACTATTTTGTGGTCGATGCCATTTTCTTTCTATTTTTATGAGTGGATTTTTCCTTCCTCATATAGTGTTGTTTTGTTGATAGAAAATAAGGGGAATATCCTCATATAAATGGAAATTTTCAGTCATTACTATTGAACTCAACTAGGGTCTAAATTTTTCCAAAAAATAATAAAAAATGTATATCATTAGCTAGATTTAAAGTATTTTTAATTCAATGGACCCTAGTGGTCAAATTATCTCAATACCATGAGGGAAACTCAATCGTGCTTATCTACAATTCTATCTCTCTCATAAAATGACCAAGTAACCAAATCAAAGTGGCATATTTGCTATTGAATATTTTGTTCGATATTAACATGACCACGATTCTATATTTTATTATCCATATTGAAAGGTTTTCCAATTAAAAAGTTGGATTTGGAGTGAAATTTCCAAAGTTGATGTGATAGCATTCTCCCTTACTTTATCCTGCGGACGGTTTCAGTGTCATGCCTTGTGGGAAACCTTTGGCTTGTGATGGTTATCTATGTGATGTTGCATGGTATCTTACTACAATGGAATATCCCTATGTAGGAATTTCTTCCACATTAACACTCCTTTATCATACATCCACACACACTCTCAAACTCATTGAATCTCCCATATTAGGCATGTACAAGCTATGATACCATATAAAAAAATAGGAAAATTGCAATAACATACAAAAGAAACAAATAAAAAATATACAATAAACTTTAAAACACATTATCTTTTATTATGCCCGTTGAACACACACACATAGATAAGTAATTAGAGGATATTTGACAAGTTCAACTTCCCATAGAATATGAAACACCAAATTTTATTTAAAAAGAAAATGAAATAAATATAACATCTAGTTGGATGTTCAACTGTACATTTTTAACAATATGAACAATGGTGGTTGCTTCAGAATTCTACATAAGTCTCTTCTAAGCTCTATTCTCAGGCTCATACATGGTGCTTTGTCTTCTAGAGGCTACTATGACTCCATCCACTACCCTATACAAGGATCGCTTTTCTTCTCCTAGTTGCAAGGTCTATATTGACCCTCTATTCTTAGACTTGCCTTCACACAATACAACTAGCTAACAATGGTAAAAATAAATGAGATATTGAGTGCAACCTATGCTCTGGATGATTGGATGGTTGGATCCTTCACTTACATAACTAGTAAAAAACTTGTAATATTATTATGGAGCCTATAAGAGAAAACTTCCAATCATTGAAGATGATAAATCTTGATTTCTTGGCTTCTCTCTACTCTATGACTGTTCACTTCATTCTTCTTTGTGTTCTCTCCTAGAAATTAAAATTGGATTGCAACTCAAACAAATGGAGGTTATAAATAATGCACCACCCTATGTGGAAGCCAACATCAAAACATGTACTCCATAATATTCAACTTCACAAATCTTAGCATCCCATCCTCGCATAAGAAAAGATTTGTCTAGTTTAAGATTGCACCTATTCTTGAAATCAATTGTGAGTTGACAGAATCAGAGGCAAAGTTAAGCTTGTTCGCCTCTATGATGTGCTTGTTGCAGCTGGAACAATGTTGAACTAGCCTAGCCAAAAGTAGCTCAACTGAACATTGAACTTCGATAAGTAATTCAAAATTGTGTTGTGAGTTTGAATTGCATTGTACATAATGGCCATTCGAAAAATTTGTTGTCAGGAGTAAGAACTTGCCCATAATTATTGGTTTTTTATAGATAGATATATTGCTCAATGATTGAGGATATCAAGGAACATCACATTATTTATGTCAGTGAAAAAATAATGAATTGGTACTTCACAACTAATTCCCTTCATTTTCAAGAGTGCCAAAAACGTTTTTATTCAACAACTAAATCATTTTTTCTCTGCTATAATGCTTAAATGCAAAAAACATTTTTCTTGGACTTCAACTATCATTGTTTGTTTACCTCTTCATTCTATTTGGACTCTGAAAGGAAAACATTATGCCATTCCTTGGAAATATCATGGAAGCAATAAATACACCAGCAAAAGCAATTTCGTTTTTCTCTCCTCTGAAAATACCATGGGAGGCTAGTACAATTTTTTTATGCTGCAAAAAAACGTTGAGATTCCTATAAAGTGATTGGAGGCCCATACCAATTCGTTCTAGCTCAATAATCAACCAAAAAAGGAAGATGAGATACCACACAATGGTGTGTACAACCCATACGGTCGGCGTGTGGTCTTACCACAATTTACTTGAAGTAGGGGTTGTCTCAGGAGATGCTTATGGTCAGTGGGAAAGCCTCCATGTGTCAGTGGGAAAGCCTCCATGTCAAAGAAATAGGTGAATCTAGCCACTAGAAAGTAAAACATCTAGATTCAAGAACAAATTCTCCTAGGAAGATAAGTAGTCATCCAAGGAAGTGGGAAACGTTCCAAGGAGAAAGGGATTTGCTCAAACGATGAAATTACAGTCCAGTGGGTAATGCATTCACCCTAGAAAATATGAATTCGGCCAAGAGAAAGTATCAATTTGTCTTAGGGAAGATAAATTTCTCAGGGAAGGAGGGAATGTGGCTTTGCGGAGAAAGAAAATCACCCAAGGTAGAGAGTAGTTGACCAACAAATGTGAATTGATAAAATTAAGCACTGAGAATGGAAACTCGGCTAAATAATTGCAACAATCAATTTTTATCAACCATTGATCTCAAAAGTTAGAATGAAATGGACGGTGGAAATTCCAGAGTTGTTGTGGTTCTTAGTTTCCATCATAATTCAATCATAGGCAACAACTTAAACCAAAACTAAGCAAGTACATAGTTATTAATCAAACACAGAGAATTAGCTCTGATCTATTCATTCATACAAATAAATTCATCAACAACAAGCATAGAAGAAGGTGAATCAATCCACTTGGAAGTAAAACATCCATATTCAAGATCAAATTAGCCGAGAAAGATATGTAGTTGTCGAGAGAAGTGGGAAACGTTCCAAGGAGAAAGGGATTTTCTCCAGCTATGGAATTACAATCTAGTGGGTAATAAATTTTCCACAACAAATAGGAATTTGGAATTTGACAGGCAAGTGTTAATTTGTTTCAAGGAAGAGAAATTGCTCAGGGAAGGAGGGCTTGCAACTTTGAGGAGAAATAAAATTGCAAGGGGAAAAAAGTATTCGACCAACAAATATGAATTTCTAAAATTAAGCACTAAGAATGGAAACTCAACTAAATAATTGCAGCAGTCAATTTTTTATCAACCATTGATCTCAAAAGTTAAAGTGAAATGGGCGGTGGACATTCCAGAGTTGTTGTGGTTCTTCATTTCCATCAGAATTTAAACCTAAACTAAGCAAGCAGTAGTACATAGTTATTAATCAACCACAGAGAATTATCTATGATCTATGCATTCATAGAAACAGATTCCTCAACAACAAGCATAACAAATAGTGACAATAAACACAATTTTTTTACTCTAGAAACCCAAATGGGAAAACCCCATTTGAATGGGGCTCTATTCATCTCAGGAATCTTCTGGTACAATGCTCTCCTATCTTTCTATACTTCTTCGTCCTTGTCCAAAATACCTTTTGGGAGTGAAATTACATGACGAAATAGGGAGAGCTAAGGTAATGGGAAGGCCAACAAGCTAACTTTTCATTGGTTCGGATTCATTTCGGAACAAAGTCACTGCACTAGAAGTAAGGTGTTTGTATTGCACCGAGAGAAATGAGATTACGTTACAACTCTAAGTGGAAAAATATCATAGTGTCACATCACATCACTTCATGTGTGTAATGCTAATGTAGAAAAATAATCTTTTATTTATTTTAAACTGGCATATATCCATTTTAATCCTAGATCTTTTAAGTGGAAAAATGTTTACACCTTTTCTTTTTTTCTAATCCTTCTGGGTGTCTAATAAGGATGGGGCTAAGATAAATCTATTTAGAAATGAAAAATAACCCCAAGCTATAAGTACAATTAATTTCTCATTCCTAAATAGAAAACCAATTATCAACATTGAAATAATATTAGTAATAGATCCTATTATGGGTGGTTATAAATTCAATTCCTAGTAGTAGAACCATAAATTTACAAATTAGTTTAAATCATCCCAAAACCACATGGTCAAAAGTGCTAGAATAAAACCACATGGTCAAAAGTGCTAGAATTTATCAATTATAGCCAAAATGAAACACAAGGAAAATCACATCATCACTAGGCTCTATCCACTAGATTTGCCACCTCTTCTTGAGATGGAATAAAAAATTCATTACTTTTGTTGATGACTAAGTAATGCTCACTAGAATGAGCACAACACATTTCAAAAATTCAAAAAGTTTCATAAGGTGGTTTTAGAAGGATTCAAGTGAGATCGTCTTAATATGGGAGCTTTGTGATAGAACAATAAGCTCTCCAAGTTGTATTGCATATTAATATAAAAATTATAATCAACATGTGTATGTTAGATTTAAACTCAGAAGTATAACTTCTAATTGATATGATAATCATGAATGCCAATCTAATCTCAAATGATATGCCCAACAATTCTAAACTATTTTCCAATCACAACTTACAATTGTATTATAAATTAATATAAAAATTATAATCAACATGTGTATGTTAGATTTAAACTAAAAAGTATACCTTATGATTGATATACTATCCACAAATGTCAATCTAATCTCAAATGATGTGCCCAACAATTCCAAGCTATTTTCCAACCACGACTAAAACTTCTAACTTGATCATACCTCGGATGATCAAGAATAACTAATTGTAAAGTTTGACTTCCTCTGTTAACAAGTAGATATAGAAACAAATCCTCCTATGTTGGTTGGTAGTATCATTTGCATAATTCTATCCCATATTTTTTTTCTAGTTACATCTTCAACGAAACGGGTTGGTAAGAATTCAAGACTATAGCCATCAATGTAATGTTTACTTGCTCTGAAGCTAAATATTGAACCCTTTTTGAATTATTGGTTTATTGGTTTTGGATAACTCTTGAAGCTTTAAGTCCACCAACGTTTTGCAAACACCACTTTAAAATTTTCTTAGGCTTTGGTAGTGTTATTTCACTTCAAACACTATCTATACCTTCAAAAGGACATGACAAATCAATTTGATCTAAAGAATCCTAGCCATAAAATATCAATTTGATTTGAATGATCCTTTGATTTGAATGATCCTAGCTATAGTCTTCATCAAATACATCATGTTTGTGAACAACTATGAATTCCTCTTCCAATTAAGAGAGCCATTATGCCTTAAACTCTTCTATGTAGTTTATAAAAATACACTTCTTGCTATTATCATCAAGTTTGTATGTTCTTTTTTCAAAACATGAACATAGACATTATACCCAACCACTCTAAAATGACTAACTCATGGTTTCTTACCCCTCCATGATTCTACAATTATTATGGGTGTGATAGCCTTTTGCTAGAACTATGTCAATAAGATATAATTGGTATGCACCTATTTTAATTAAAAATCATTTGACAGGATTTAGATTTTTTCATGCTTCACTCCCTATCCACATTAGTTTTTTCTTTTTCTTTGCCGCATCATTCTGGTTGGGAGTATGCGAATAAGTTAGTTAAATTTGAATTCCATGATACTTGTAGTACCAATATAAGTCCTTAGACTTTCAATTCCCACAACCATCAATTTTGAGAGCCCATGAGAATTTCAATTCCCATTGTTGGGAATTTTGGCCCTCAAATATGATCTAAAATTTTGCTTTCCCATCAACAAACATAGAAAATGTGGTCAAATACATTTTAATATATAGTTAAAACCATAAAAATTATAGGTAGAGATCCTTCACAAATTCCAACACTGTAGCCTAATGTTTCAAAAATTTTTTATGGCTTTGTACCAAGTCAATCAGTTTCACTTAGATAGCCCATGTAAACTTATTATTGAAAAAATCAATCATATTTAGGTTCAACGAAGAAAGGTTGTTTGGAACTTGAGAAATATACTCATTATTGAAGAAGTTTAGAGAATTGAGGACTTGTATGGATCCCAATGAATAAGGAACAAGATCTCTCAATTTATTTCTAGCTAGGTTTATTTCAGTGAGAGCATCATAGATATATAATGTGTAAGGTACAGACCCAGAGAGCAAGTTATGCTACTAAAGAAGCCATTATTTCTTACATCTAGTCTAGCAAACAAAAATGCCTACTTGATTCCTTTATGCCAGCTTCCTAAGAACTAATTGTTTTTTATGATCAAAACAAAGTTTTTACATTTCTGATTTATTGATTCATTTCACCCTCAAAATTAGTGAAGATCAAATTAAATATGGTGGAATTGGGTAATTCCTAGAGACATGGTGGTAGCCTACCACTTAAAATATTATTTCTTAATTGAAATTGTCCAAGTTCGAACAATCCCCATATGATTTGAGAATCTCACATGTCATGAAATTTTGTAGAATAGGAAAGAATTTTTTTTTACCTCTTTACAAATATCTTGATGTATCATACCAGTGAACCCATTATCTAGTGCTTTTATGTTACTAAAATCAGACAAACTACCAAGGATTTATGGTAATGGGCCAATGATATTGTCCCTGTACAGAAAAAATTCTCTGAGATACCATAACTTGCCAAACTATTTGTAGTTTTTCCCCAAAAATGTTTTGATGGAGTTAAAGAGACACCATTTTTTTCAATATTGCAAACTTAGATAAATCTCCATTGAACGACTATTAGAGACACAAAAATACCTCAAGGATGTAAGGTTTGTAAACCTTCAAGGGGTATCTCTTATAATATAACTATATTAGAGTTGCAACTGATACAACTTCATAAGCCTTATGATTTCTTATGGTATAATTTATGTTAAGGAATTGTAGACAACTTTAGGTTTCCTAACGATTTAATATTATTGATGTAAGGAAATATAGGTTCAATCAGTTACCAGAAAATTTGTTCTTTGACAAGTTTAGACTTTGTAGGGAGTTGAGTGTGGAAAAATTAGGTAAAGTTTGGGTCAATAAATTAGATGTAAGGTTTAATGTTTTTAATTGACCATAATTAATCAACAAACCACCTTGAGTGATTCCATATAAAAAATTGTAACCCAACTAAATACCCTTAAAGACCTTTTTCCCACAAATTCAAGAAGAAGAAACACCATTCGATCCATTTCTCTCCAAAGTTATTTCTATAACCAAACCAACCATTTTTTAGGTGCTTTCATTTCATTCTTAATTGGAATCCTATTGATGCCACTAGAGAAAATG
>CBVK0100145768.1:0-16300 GCA_900067695.1 Picea abies | reverse complement strand
CTCACCTTGTAATTGATTAGGATGATTTGAATATTGCATGAACATTTGTTTGGAATGTGTTGGATAATTTTCTTCCTATCTACTTCATGGATTGAACCAGGTTTAGATTTGAACAAGTTTCCAACAAAAGCCTCTAAATGTATCGATGCTTCTGGTGAACTAGAAGGAAACACAACACACCGAATGTGCTATGCAGTCTTACCTAAGATAGTTCTATGGGTAAATGCATTGGTTAGGTGTTTGTAGTCTAGGAAAGAGTGGGGATATGGGATTGGATTTGATCTTCTTTGGGTCTTAAAATGATTACTCTATCTATTATTATTAATATCTACTCTTTTGTAAGTTTATACGTGAATTCTAATAGATCTAGCTACCCAATTATGTGTAAATCAATCATTTAGAGGAATTAAATATGATCAACCATTAATAGAAAGTAAACATGCATTCACTCATCAATCAGTACACAGGTTTTACTGTCGTTCACCCCCTCCTTGGCTACGTCCACAAAGATCTGGCTTCTTAGGATATTTTATTTAGATTTCTGCAAAATATGGCACTATGCGCACTACAGTTCCGATCATACAATTATGAAATAGGTTCCACAACCTTTATGGGGCAGACTAGATAACACCAAGCTCCTCATCCTATGATCTAACCCTCAATATTTAGCTACCTAACTCTTCTACAACTCAACAACTTATAAAAAGGTATCATAGCAGTTTCTTACAATTCAGAATTAACTTGAACCAACAACAACCGCTTTGAACCCTGAACCAGACCTCCTAGGTCCTTATTTATACTAGTTTACAAGTTTACCAACCATTAAAATCTCTTAACAAAACCCTAAGCATAACATGGTTAGGCTTTCCTAATTTCACACCTTGCATGCTTTCCTTCTTTCCATGCGGCTTCCCCTCACACATGTTTCTTTTCCTTCTAGTTGTTCTTCTCCAAAACTGGGTTTTATTCTCCAAAAATAGGTATTACCTCAAAATAGGCCTATGCCCAACACGCCCCCAACACTGATAGGTGGTTCGTCCTGAGCCACCTAGGCATTGCATGATCCCTAAAAAACCTCTACTAGGTTGTGTAACTTGTATGCAAGTTCCCTTCCTCTTGCCTAGACCTGCGCTGGTTTTCCCATCACTTCCTCCACCAACTACGTTTTGATATCCTCATGGATCATTGTTGTGCTCTCTTTGTGTGCCTACGTGGTGTTCTTCTTCTCCTCCTCTAGCTGTGCTATCATCTACGTGGATTGTTCCTGGAGTGGTTCCACTTTTGCTTGTCTCTCATGTCTTTGCATCTGTGCTAATTTCAACTCGGAATGAAACTTCTTCATATCTTAAGTACCTTTTAATCATTTTGTGATACTCATTATCTTCTACATCTTTTTGAGGTCTTGGATAGATGTTCTTACTCTTTATTCTTCCTTTTCCCACTATTGGACCTGCTCATCCTCCTCGATCATTTTCCAGAGCTGCGTTTCTTGGTCGAACAATTCTTCTACTGCGCTGACTTGTTTCTCCATCTCGTTTATTTGAAATGCAACTTCTAGCTTCCTTTGTTCTCTCACCTTCAGAGGAGTCACAGGGTTCAGTTTTTCCTTTAGCTCCTCAATCTCTTGCCTATATTGATCGATGGTTTTTGCAATGAGATTGAGCTTCTCCTCTGCTCTTTTTTTCTCTACTTGCACATTGTCAGGGATGTGATTATACACCATTGTTAGACCCTATTCCATTCTGTTTGCGTTTTCTTTTTCCTACTTAGTTTTTAGCTTGACCTACTCGAATACCAACTGTAAGGCTTCCTTTCCATTCTTCATATGCTACAATTCAGATGTGTTTGGTCTTGCGCATGACTATACCTCCTATGCGACACTGACTTGAAGCATCTACAATGCCTTGGTTGGTATCCTTTCCATTACCAACTCTAGCTATGATAGATCCTTCAGTGTTGTCTGGGCTATGGTCTCATCCATATGCAGCATGTTGGATGTGATTTGGAGGTTTGGCCTCACCTGTGCTATGGTTTGGATGGTATCTTGATCACTCGGCGTGGTCCTTACCTCTTCTTCTGTTGTTGCGGGGAAGGGATTTGTTCCGCTTTCATGCCTGTGCATTACTCTCATATTATCTAGAACCTACCTTATGTATGATAGCTCATCTTGAATTCAACCTCTTTGGTGTTGGGTGTCTTCAAACTCCTCAACTGTGTATTCTTGTAATTTTTCTGCCATGAGGTCAGTGTCATTCTCAGTGATCATGTACTTTGGCAGCTCCTTGTGTGCCTTAACCTTCTTGTGCGACCCCCCTGTGCGTATGATTGACCACTTTGGTGGCCCTGTTTCCTATGGGGTAGCTGTTGAGGGGATTTATTGTGTAGTCGTATCCCCCGTTCCTTGTTCTCCTTGTGTTGGGGCAGTGTCCATTTTTCCTGCTTGTGCATCTTTCTTTGGTGCACTCCCCTTATTTTGTTGCGCTGGCTTCTGAATTGGCTTTGGATTTTTAGATGCAGCGTTGTCTCCTACAAGTGTCTTATATCCCCTTGCTTCGACCTCCTTTCCTTTGGGCACTTCCTTATAAATGATTCGGATCTTACAATCATCTTTCCAGTTGTGCATCACCATTTCTACATAATTCTACTAATACAGTATTGAAGTTCCATCCATTCCTTGGCTAGATCCCTGCGCGTCTATATCCATATGATGTGGCGCATGGCTCTGAAATTTTCAATACCTTGGTATTGCGCGACAACCTATAGAGTGATCCTCCATGTGTTTTCTATACTTTCCTGGATGTCATTGAAGTACCGCGCAAGGCACATGCATTGCCACTTCTTCTCTTGGGGTCCAAAGTGTTCCCCATTGAGGTATACTGCGTTTCACGTCAATAACCTATCATGTCGCAAAAATAAGAATATGGTGGCTCCCTCCACCCAACTAATGCTATTGGGATCAATAGACAATAATAATGAAAGTTTTCCCCAAGTCCTACGCATATTTTCAGTCATTGAGGAACAAGTTTAATAGATAAGGGTCCCAGTTGAGCATGGTGCCATTGGCGCACTATGTTGAAGCTGCAAAAACCCCTATCAGGACTTCCTCCTTGTGAAACTTTCGTAAAATATTCCAGGCCATAAGATTTGTGTCCATTCTCGTGGTTGCGTGGCTGATTCTTTTTATGATTATACCGTGCAATCCCCTCTCTGTGTTGTAGGTTTTCTTCATCTCCTCGACAAGAGATTTCTCCTTTGTTTTGAAATTCAGGTACTTTGCAAGACTCTCACCCATATACGACATACCTATGATGAATGAAATCAACTCAATGTCAATTGAGATGGGTTCCTCCAACAATAAGAAGCCTCCATGAAGGACCATCATTAACTGCTTGACGCAGTTGTTTACCTCCTTCCCCCTTCCAAAATGGGGAATTTCCACCAATTTGAGGATACCTATGTTGACTAAGATGAATTCATATGGTTTTGGTTGTATTGTAGGGTCATCGAAGGGTCTTGTGCCTATTTGTTTCATGTATACCTACTATGCAAATTCTGGGAATTTGCCAGTGTAGGCCACATCGTGGTCCGAATACCTCAAATTTTCAATGCAACCCAAAAGTGGCGACATTGTCTTCACTCCCTCTGGACTGCATGATAGTATGATGATTGTGTTATGTTGCTTGCGCGGGGACCGCGCCATGGGTTTTTTTTCCCTTTCTTCTCACCGGCGTGCTAGAGGTCCCAACCTCTACTTCCTTACGCTCTGTGCCCAAATCAGGCTGCCCGGTTATGTCTTTGACCAACCCTTTTTGTTATTGTGTGGACCCTGCTTCTAGTTTTGGTCTTGGCGCCGCATCCTCTATGTGCTCGCTGGCTTCACCATTTGTTCTTTGAATTTATTTATCCCTCGCAGGTTGTTGTAGGTTGCCTATGTCATTTTTTTGGAGGCCCTACGCACTATCGATTTCCATGACAGTCATTGTTGGAGCTTGTTATTCTTCCACCACCGGTGTAGGTCTTGCTAGTTCGACGCATAGGGAGGGAATTGCGTCCACATCAACGAATCCCTTTTTGTGAGCCATTTCTTTCCCTCCCTTTGCGGTTTCATGTGGTTCCCTAATGCTGCTGTGGGTTTTCCTTTCTATTTGGCTCGGTGCGCCAATATTTTGTGGTTTCATCATGGGTATTGCTCGGTTTTTTTAGAATGAGCTTCGACTAGTTCACACTGTGCACTCATTTATTTGCTTCTACTCTGCATGCTCTCTATCGCTACAAGTTTGCAATTTCAAAATAAGTTGTATTATGCCTTCGTTTCCCTTTTATATAGAAAGTTTCATAAATTTCATGAAGCTTCCCTGGATACAATTAATGCAATGAAGCTTTACAAGTGCATTCCATTTAATTTCATAAATGCCTCCCATTGGCACCTTTTTGCCGAAACTGTCATTTTTCACTTTTCTGACTGTTGGTCCTTTTTCCGGTACGTTGAAATATTTAAGTGAGTTGTGCATTTCCACTGTGATTTTTCATTAGTGCACAGTGTTTTTCTTTCTGTTACCCATCTGTTGCGCAGAGAATTTTTTTCGTTTGTCACGCTAAGTCCAGTTTTTCTATGCACAACCTTTCCCAGTAATATTTTTGTTTTCTTTCTTTTCTGTTTTTGTATTTCTTTTTCCTTATTTTTCTCCTTTTTATTTTTTTTTTCATTTTTCTATCCTATATTATACTATATTACACTATGTACATGTCCTTCTTACTATGTTGTAACTTTTAATTGTTAGGAGGTCTACTATCCATGTACAGTTTCAGTTGACTCTCGTTGATCATTCCTTTCAGTTATGTTCCTGTTAGATCCTTTAGTTGCAAATATCCCCCATATGTGATAGTATTTAATTCATAGGGCCCTAGCCAATGCATTCTAAACTTACCAGGATGTTGGAAAATTTTATTGTCATAGAGCAGGACTAGGTCTCCTCCCTTGAAACTCTTCCTCTTGATATGTTTTTCATGCCAGGTCTTTTCTCTCACTTTTTGTACTTCTTGGTGAAATCCTTCAAGAATCCTATCCTCTTCCATTTCCATTAGTTGATCCAACCTCTCCTTCACTACATCTCCTTTTGTAATGTTGGTGATTGTTGCTATGCAAACTAGGTACCATAAATTCTAATGGTACTACTGCTTCCTTCCCATACAGAAACCTAAATGGTGTCTTCCCTAACAACATCTTGCATGTAGTCATGTATTCCCATAATACTGTTGGTATTTTCAAATCTCAATAATCCATGTTGACGTTGCAGATCTTTGTCAGAGCATTCTCCAAGATCTGATTGAAGGCTTCTACTGTTCCATTTTCCCAAGGATGGTAAGATGTACTCTTCTGGTAATAAAATTCAAACTCCTCAGTCATAGCCTTGATAGTATTGTTGATAAAGTGGGTACGTTGGTCACTCATCAAGATTCTTGGACATCCAAATATGGTGATCACTTACTTAAACAAGAAGTGTGTTGTTGTCTTAGTGTTGCAGTCTTTGACTGGTGTTTCTTTTGCCCATCTTGTTAAGTATGATGTCATAGTAATGATATATCTTTCTCGTAACCTTTTTGTTGGTGGATGGATTGACCCAACAAAGTATATTTCCCATTTTTCAAATACTTGTAAAGTTATTTGTGGTCCCAGGGGAATCTCATCCCTTCTATTAGGTTTACCAACCTCTGATAGAGATCACATTTCTGGCAATATTCTTTGGCATCTATGTGAATTATTGGCCACCATATTCCTGTGCGCAATACCTTCTATGTGGTAGATTTTCTTGCATAATTTCCTCTAGCTATTACCTCGTGAGCTTCTTCCAAAATTCTAGGCCTTTCATGCTCTAGTACACACATTCTCAAAATGTTGTCTGTGGGCATTTTATATAAGTGTCCTGCAATCAGTTGATAGTCCGAAGCTCTGATCACCAGATTCGTCTTCTATGTGGTGCTAACTTCTTGTGGTGCAGTCCCTATGCTCAAGTATTCAATGATATCAACAAAATATTCATCAACTATTTGTACTGAAAACAACTACGCATCAGGGAATTTGTCTTCCAAGTTGGTCAGTTCCTATCCATTAGTGACCCTTGACAGATGATCTGATCCTGCATTTAGCTTCCCTGGTTTGACTATTACTTCAAAATAAAATCCTTGAAATAACAATAGCCATCTACATATCCTCCCCACCCAACACTGGCTTGTTGACTAAATATTTTAGGGTAGAATGATCTGTGAACATATTAAAGTGTTTTCACAACAAATAGTGCCCGAACTTATGAAGTGCATATACCATGGCTAGGCCTTCTCTTTCTGTGGTGTTGTAATTCTTCTTTGATTCTAATAATTTTTTGCTTGTAAAGGATATAAGATGGTCGAAATCCCTTGCTCCTGGTTGCACAAGAATTGCTCCAAGTGCTATGGTTGATGCCTCTACATGCACATGAAATATCTTTTCCCACTCTCAGAATACTAGGATAGGTGTTATGACCATCTTTTCTTTTAAGGTGTCCCACCCTCGTTGACAGTATTCATTCCACTAAAATATGGTATCCTTCTTCAACAATTTTTCCATTGGCGCAGTAATCTACGCATAACCCTTTATGAATTTCCTGTAATAACCTATATGTCCTAGTTTTTCTCTCAACTGGCGCACTAATTTTGGTGGTGGTAAGTTGACAATGACTGCAATCTTATCAGGATATACTAGTAAGCCTTGTTTATAGACTATATGTCCCAACAATGTTCCAAAAGGTGTTTGAAAGATGCATTTATTTATCTTAAATGATATCTAACACTGACTGCATCTTTCCAATGTTATCCTTAATATGTATACATGATATTTAAACAGATTATATATAGTGCATTCATCCAGATAGACTTCTAAAAATTGATGTATGAATTCCTCAAAAAGAAGCTATGACTACTCTTGAAAATATGGTTGGTGCATTCTTCAGCCCAAAAGGAATGAATGTGTATTGGTAGGATCCCCATTCTGTAGAAAAAGTAGTCTTGTACCTATCTTCAGGAGCTATATTTATCTCATGGTAACCTGAGAATCCATCTGTAAATGAGTATGCTTCCTATCCTCCCACATTTTCTAATAACTCGTCTTTGAAAGGGATGGGAAAAGGGTCATGTAGGCAAGCATCATTCAAATTTCTCAAATCTACACAAATCCTTATCCTGCTTTGTTTCTTCTCTTGCACTACCATAGGACTTATCCATTCAAATTCCTCTACCAGTTCTATGTGTTATCACATAAAGTTGTCAGGAGTCATATGTGTTTTTTGTGAATACCCAAGTTTGCACCCCTGCTCCCTCTCCCCTCTTTTCCGCACACCATTCCTAGGATTTGTTCCCTTCTGGTTGATAAAGTCAATTTCCCTTTCCGATCAATGATCTATTTTTCCTTAGTTTCCCACTTAACTGATTCTCGGCTCAGGGTTTTTCTATTTTCTTTACAAGATGAACACATATCATGATGTTTGGTCCAAATTACTGGTCATCTTATTTTCTATTGATTGATCTCACATCAGGTCATCTAAGTCCTTTGTTTGTATAGTTAACAACCACAAGCACAAAGCGCATCTTTCAGAATAGTCCATTTCGGGCTTGAAACAAAAGCAAGAAGACAAAATTGATTTTGAACGGTGGAGATCCCATGAATAGTTCAGATCAATGGACCTTGAGCATTCGGGATTTCAAAGTAGCACAAGGATTAATGACTAGACAAAGGGGCCGAAGTCCCAAAGTAAATATGAGCCATTGAAGGTTGAGGACATGTGGAGGCAGATCCCTCACTTCGAAAATTCAAAACTTCAGAGGATTCTAAGAGTTTTGCATTGAAAATCCTTGAAGAGCAGAAGCCCGAACTCCCAAAACAAATCTCGATCATCCAAATCAAGAGGACACACATCGCCAAATCTCATACTTCGTAAATTCGACACTTCGGAGGATTGTAAGAGCTATGAACTGAAAAGGTCCGATACCCGAACTCCTGAAGTAATTGTGATCCATTGATCTTCGCAGCAGGAAGCAAGGTCCATCCAAGAACGGGGCGTGGTAACAAAAGTGGGGCTTTCCCAGATCGTATATCATGATTAGATTAACAACTCATGTGTATTTGGCATGTCAAAATTGCATGAGGATTAGTGGCTAGGTAGAATCCCTAGAGTTGCCGATCAAGCGCCATGCATCCTTCTCCATCGAACGGTCAATATCTACTTCGGGAATACAGACTTTGGGAGATTTAGCTCCTCCCCTCTTGCTTTCATCTGGAGAATTTTCTCCCAAATTCCACAGATCGTTGCCACATGTCCATCCAAATATAATGGTGTTAGTTTTCTTTGGGACTCCAAGCTTCAGGAGTTTCATCTTCCTCGCTCCCATCTTTATCCAGAGTGTTTTCTCCAGTTAATATATCCATGTTGCGTGTCCTCCTCATATCGACGATTGTCATTCACTTCAAAGCTCCATATCTACATTCATACCACCCCCGATATTTGAAGTGCCAATGTACGTGGCAATCATCAGTTCAGATATGTGGCATTCTTGACAATCATGACACCTACAATTCATTTGGCAATGACATGTGGCACTCAATTCGGGCACCGTTGGGCATATAATCTGCTTGTTTCCATGTGACACATGTCATCTCTCTTTTCATGACACATCAGCATAGTGACGTCATATCACCACATCAGATGATCCTGTTCAGCGCCAAAATTAGTGCCATCTCCCGACATGGTTAGAATGATCCTAAAGTTGGCAGGCGGGAATGCAACATGCTCAAACGATAAAATTATTGAGAGGTCCCGCAATTGAAACCATGGTATAACGAAAGAGATACATGGTGGAAGGTGGTGAATTGCAAGCTCAAAAGCAGTGTGGATCCAAAAATCCTTTGACAACCCTGCATTCACGTGCTCAGATAGCATCAAATCCAAAATCAATGCGTGGCAGCCCCATAGGATTAAGCCTCATCCCAGCCCTGATGAAGGATCAGTTAATGAAAAAGGAGTGGTGGTTGAAACTTCAACTCACTCCATAAATAGAAGGAATGAAGGGTCTGGCCGTGGAGACAGAGTTGTCATCCCGAGGTACCACGGTGGATGAGTTTTCCTACAGGCCCATGCTAAGTTGAATTTGCGTTTGATAGGAGGATACACGCACAGTCTGAAAGAAGAAGGCACAAACGAAAGGCTTTGAATGGAATGGATAGATCAAAACACTAGTAGTTGTGGACTAATATGAGTATAAATAGATCAGTTCAAGATTTTGTTATGGTTTAAGGTTGACAACTGG
This sequence comes from Picea abies, assembly GCA_900067695.1. Lineage (NCBI taxonomy): Eukaryota > Viridiplantae > Streptophyta > Pinopsida > Pinales > Pinaceae > Picea > Picea abies. The sequence continues at coordinate 6,964 of CBVK0100145768.1, read as the reverse complement.
TTGAGTCGAGCTCCCTACTGTGTAATTTTGATGCCAGAATTGTTCTCTAGTTATGTATCAAATTTGAGACTTTTGCATTAATAGAAGTTAGCTTCTTTCATCTCTTTGTTTAAAATGTGTTGAAACACTTAGGCATGGAGAATCCAGTCGAGGGTTGTGGTTCTATTTTAATGTAGGTTTGATTACAGTAGTGTTGTGACCATTTTTAGTCAACTTCCTTATTACCTTATTTCCCCTTATGCTGAAAGTTTTGGGCATGGAGGATCCAGTCGAGTTATTGTAGTTGCATGATAATGTAGGTTTGATTATTATGTTGTTGTGACATATTTCAATGTCTAAAATTTGAGTTCAAGAGTGCTCTTGAGCCTGAGTTTTTCTTCACCAAGCTACTTGAAAGTCAGATTCCGATAGCAGTCTTGTTCACCTCTCTCACTAAGTCTTACGTCTTCTCACACTTAAACTCAAATCACTCACTCAATTTAATGAGCACCTCACTTCCATGTGCATTGCTTGTCCAATTTATGTGATTAAAATCATTCTTGTACTAAGTTTTGTCCATTTGACCTCCACTCATAAAACCAACATCCACCAAACAATTATGATGGGTACTGGGCTTATCCTCTTGCAATCTGATGGTGACTCTCAGTGCTAACATTCATGACACCATTTCCAGGGACGGAAGTGAAGAGATCTTCCCTAGGAGAACGAAAATGAACAGATCTGATCTTTGATGGTGAACAAATACCAGACACATTCATACTGCATATCATTCACCTGGTGACTCCACAATTAAAGGATCTAGTGGCGACTCCACACTTTTAAGAAGTCATATTTTCATATGGAATCCATCTTAGCTCAGAGGTTTTATCCTTTTAATTTCTTTGTTGTTCATGGTTTTCCAAATGTTGTTCCTACTATGGATGAGTGGTGTGATTTTTCTCCCACATTTAGAGAACATAGAGATAACAACCCTGCAGAGAATCTGCTTGAGTTTCATGAACTCATGCATCAGCTAGGAATACATCATGAGGATGTATTAATGAATATGTTCATGTACTCATTAGACGGAGATGCTCATAAGTGGTATCAATCCTTGCCCCCTACTAGCATCTCCTCCCTATAACAGTTTCATGCAGCTTTCAATATGCATTGTCAGAAGTTTTATTCCTCTGAGTTAATTTGTCATAGTTGTTGTGAGGAATATAAATATTGTTTTTAGGAAATAGTTGATTCTTATGAAGGCTATGAGGATGAAGAATATGCATTAGATGAGGAATCAATTTTTTCTCTTCTCTGTTCATCTACATCTGATGAAAGTTGTGTTTGTTGTCTCAATAAGGAAAGTGCATAAATTGAGTCTGTTCTGGAAGCTGATATTCTTTGTAGCCCTGTATCTAAAAATCCTAGCTATGAGAAACCTACTTTTGAATCATATGATGATGATGAGATATTGCTTCCTGGGTTAGATCTTGAAAGGAAGCATGTTTTTAGTAATGAAGAGAAGTTTTCTCTTTTCGGGAAGAAGTTACCTCTTGGCATGTCATTTGAGGCTCCTCCTTTATTTGATCATTATGGAGATAGTGATGAAGATGCTGAGGTGTTTTTTGAAGAGAAAGGCATTCTCATTCAGCGTTCTAATGAAAGTGAAATCTTTTACCAAGAGCAACATGATAAATATAAAGAGCCATCCATTGATATACATGACACTATTTCTTGCCATCAACTAGAAGATGTTATTGGAGCAGACAAAGGAGAAGTGGACCAATAGCCTACATCAACCTTTCACTCACCTTTTATTTTCACAGAAATTCAGCCAGATGTGAGCAGCTGTAAAGCATGGAAGGATTTATGGTATCAATCTAGTAAGTTTTATCACCTATTTTATGATCTTGTGGGGGAGCACATGGAATTGTGTTTTCTCCATGTATTGAAGCCTCCAAGATTTATCTTACCTTCATCATTAGGAGGAAATATAAAGAATGTAATTAATTTAATGTAACATTTTCATTATCCTTTGTTGATCAGTTACAGAGTAAAAAAAATTCATTAGGAAGTTACTTGGGTGGCTATGGTGGGAGTTTTCTTTCACCTAGCAGATTGTAAAAAGGCACTTAGTCTAGGATTGTACATAAATAATATTATTCTGGAGCATGTTTGTTTGTTTTCTTTTTGTAAGTAGAGTAGTGTACATGTCAGCATGTTTCCTTCAACAAATGTATCTGAGCTTGACTCCATAAACCAACGACTAAGGCATTGGAACTACATGTTCTTGGCAACTCGCAGGGAGCATGCCATTCCCTGTTGAGCCAAAATGTTATCACATAAAGTTTTTAGGATTCATGTGTGCTTGTTGTGAATACCCAAGTCTTCACCCCTACTCTGTCTCCCTCTTTTCTGCACACCATTCCTAGGATGTTTTCCTATTGGCACGGAATGACTGAAGCAACATGATCTTCCATTGCACACAATCTCTGAGCTGATGATACCATATATCTATATGCTTAGATCTATCATGAAACACATGATTAATAAAGATTTTAATGCAACTTTGATTATCACAATGAATCGTTGTCGGATCTAAATGAGAACCAAACAAACCAACCAAGATATTTCTCATCCATATAGCTTGACATGGAGCTTGACTCGCTGCCATGTATTCCGCTTATGCTGAAATGAGTGCCACAAATATCTGCTTCTTGCTATACCAAGAAACAACTGCAGATCTGATGCTAAAGATCCCCCCTAATGTGCTATTTATGTCCATTGGGTTGCCCACCCAATCTACATCCATGAAGCCATGCAACTTCACCTCATTCGTCTATCTGTACCATAAGCCATACTCATATGTGCCCCTTAGGTATCTCAGGACATGCTTGCCTGCCTTCCAAAAGATCTTGGTAGTCTTAACCATCGCTTGACTCAACTGGTTAACCACATAGAAAATGTTCGGTCTCATGTTCACTAAATACATTAGCGAACCCACTAACTGTCGATAGATAGTAGCATCCACTACCTCACCAGAAGTAGAATCCTCTTTCCTCCAGTTTCCTGGAAGAGGCGTATCCATGGGTTTGCATCCCTCCATGTGAAACTTACTCAATATCTCCCTTGCATACTTGCCTTGAGACAGAAAAAGTTCACCATCTTGCTGCCCAAATCCTTCATCTCGAAATCCTTTTCAAGGTCCTCCTTGCATGAGTGTATAAGCAACTCATCACCAGTCAGTATTAAATCATCAACATAAAGAACAATGATTAAAATATTACCCTCCACCACAATTTGGTATAGGTTTGCATCCACTTCACTTTTGGTGAAGCCCAGTCTGGTGACATAGTTGTCTATTCGAGTGTACCAAGCATGGGGTGCTTGCTTCAGTCCATACAATGCTCTCTTAAGTCTGCACACATGAGACTCCCTGTCAAAGGTCTCAAAACCTTCTGGCTTCTCAATGTAAACTTCTTCTTCAATGATCCGATTGAGAAACACAGTTTTTACATCCATTTGATGAATGCGCCAGCCCATCTGCGCTAAGAGTGAAAGGATGGATCTTATGGAAGAGTACCTTGTGACAGGTGAAAAGGTTTCATCATAATCTATCCCCTCAATTTGTGAGAAGCCCCGGGACACAAACATGGCCTTGTATTTCTACACACTCCCATCAACATCTTGCTTTACCTTGTAGATCCATATCGAATCTACCACTGATTTTTCGACCAGTCTTGGGACAATTTCCCATGCATTTTTTTTGACAATGGAGTCATACTCCTCCACCATAGCATCAACCCAAGTGGGATCCTGCACTGCTTCCTGAAAGGAATATGGTTCAGTCAAAATACATTCTCTCATGAGAGCCATGTATCCAGTAAATTTATCAGGAGACTGTCTTTGTTTGTGCTGTGAAGTAGGGGCTCCTACATTCTGTGCAACATCTAGTCTCTATCTATCAACTTCCGTGGTGCGCTTTCTGCCATTTTTGATGGATGGATCTGCTTGAGTGGCTTCCTCCACTCCATGAACCTCCTCATGTGGCTGATCCACATCTTGAGACTCATATTTGGGAACCAACATTTCCTCCTCTGCATGCAAGTCCAACTCCCTCTCAAGCGGCAACCGCATGGCTTTCCCCTCATCAAATTTTATATCCAGTCGCACAACAGTCATCTTACTGTTAGTCAAATAAACACGATAATTATGGCGTGTTTTTTTGTACCCCACAAATATCCCAAATTCAATAGTTGGTTCCAGCTTCTTCATGGCATCCTTGGTCACATGCACATAAACAGATGAGCCAAAAATCTTAAAATGATAAACCTCAGGTTTCTAACGAGTGAAATCTTCTTCAGGTGTACTCATGCCAAGTACTCTATGAGGACAACAGTTTTTCACATAAACCATAGTATTGCATACTTCCACCCACAAAATGCATTGGTAGGCCCTGATCATGCAACATCGCTCATGATGCACCCACGATCATTCTATTCTTCCCCTCCATGACCCCATTTTGCTATGGGTTATGAGGTGCTATGAGTTCTCTTCGAATTCCTTCTTTACTACAGAAGTCTTTGAGTTCATTTGAGATGTATTCTCCACCATTATCGCTCCTTAGAGATTTCACTTGCTTCCCCGACTCTTTCTCCACCAATGATTTAAACTCACTGAACTTTGAGAATGTTTGATCCTTCTTCTACATAAAGAAGACCCAACATTTACGAGAAAAGTCATCAACAAAAATAACATAATACTTATGTTTTGATGTTGAAGCAACCGAGAATGGTCCACACACGTCTGTGTAAACTCTCTCTAGGATCACCGAAGCATGGTTCTCCTTTCCATGAAAGGTGTAATTTACATACTTCCCCATGTTGCAACCCTTGCACTGATCTAATTAAGCAAGATTTCAAATTAGAAGTCCAATATATATTTGTTGCATGATTTTCAAGGCTCCATGATGAAGATGGCCCAATTGCCTATGCCATAATTCGCCCTCGTCCCATCTCACCACTTTTTCTTCCTTTACCATCATGGTAGCACATCCATCTACCTCCAATTTGTAGATATTATTAACTCGAATCCCTATATTCTTGACTTGACCTGTTGTTTTAAGTTGCAAGAAAGCTTTTCCATCACTGAAAACAATGTCATGGCCTTTTTCCTCTAGCATTGCGAATGAGACCAGGTTTTTCTTCAGACCTGAAACATGCATACCATCTTTCAATTGAAATGGTTTACCTGAATCCCTCTGAAAGGTAATGGCATGAATTCCAATCGCACTATATCTTCCATCGCCGCCCATCTCTATATGAATTTTGGGATCTTTCTCCTCCAAGTCACTGAAAAGGTCCTTATCTCCCGTCATGTGGAAGGAAGCGCCACTATCCAAATACCACACTGATCCCAATGAACTTGAAGCCATGCATGAAATCAAAGAGAAGTAAAGTTGAAATTGTGTGGAAAGGGCCTCACCAGCTACAGCTCCAACAACCTTCTTGTTCCTCTTCTTCTGCGTACAGTTAGTAACGAGATGCCCATGTTCATGATAGTGAAAACACTTCACTTTGGAAAAATCCATCTTCTTGACTTTAGACTCGGATTTTGAATGGGATTTATTCCCCTTCCCTCTCCTTGCCTTGGAAGCCAAATCCCAATCATATTCATCATCATGCTTTGATGAAGATCCATCTCTGGTGTTCCACCTAAACTCCTCTTGCACTATATCTGACCATAGTCGTTACCAGAATGGCAATGTTTCCCTTCCATTGACAGAGTCTTGATAACTGTGGCAACTCTTGGGAATTCCTAGGAGTGCCAAGCTCACCAAATCATCATCAACGAATGTTATTCCCACACTCCCCAGCTCATCCTGACATTGGATAAACTTTGAGAGATATTTTGGAATGGAGTCGCCCTTCTCCATCTTGATCTTCGTGAGTTTATCTTTGAGTGCCAATTTCCTATGGTCACTGTTGTTTTGTAATAGATTCGTCAAATATTTCCACATTGCATATGGTGTGGCTTTCCCATGGAGGTTTGAGACAACATGGTCTCGTACTCCCTCCAATAATATCCTCCTTGCCTTTGCCACTTTTGTTTTCCATGAATCAAGATTTGCAGCGTCTGCAACATCTGTCTTAGGAACGTCCTTGTCAATGAATTCCTTCAAGCCATTTTCTTCGAGTATTGCCTCCATCTTGTCCTTCCAATAAATGTAGTTCAATATGCCCTTGAGTGCATACTCTAACCTCAAGCCATTGAAATCCATTTCGATGTTGAGTCAGTTGTAGCACCAAGAAATACTTTCTGCAAATTAGAATTCTATCCAGCCACAAACTCAGCTTCTGCAATCTTCTGCGTTATGATACCATGTAGAAATTTCAATACAAATTATGTATTTCCTGGATTCTCCTGATCTAACAATTATATGCCATTGTTAAATACAAAATAACTTCTACTAATATTCTTGCGGAATTTAAAACACGATCGCCAATTGCAATATCAAGAAGAAAGATCAATCACACATAAAACAGATGTTTTACCGGGAAAGCATAAAGCTAAAAACCCTACTATCATATATTATGTTTATATCATGGATCATGAAAAAATCTCATAAAAAACTCTAATCCAAGAGCTCTCGGTACAATAACAATCGTCTCACACTGTCATACAAAAATTGGCAAATGCATGTGCCATTTTACTACCTCCAGACAGCCTACCTCCTCTATGCAATCCCTGCTAATGGAAAACCTACAGAGTGAATTCAAATTCCTCTTGCCTAGGATGTGCATTCCTCATGGAAACATTCACTGTGTGTGTGATTCAATGAGTGCACTCAATCAAATCACAATTGATAGTCAACATGTCCCTTTCATCTGTTATCTCAACTGGGTCTCCACTGGATCTGACATGCATGTAGTTAACAGTGGTAAATATTCAGTTGCATGTGAGATCATTGATTGTGAATTAATTA
>CBVK0100145767.1:0-23018 GCA_900067695.1 Picea abies | reverse complement strand
CACTGATCTCTCACTAGTGTAAGTTCAGATACAACTAGTACAACTGAGCTTAACTCACTTAACTGAGTTAAACTACTTCGAAACTCACATAACTACACCTCCAACTCTGTTACAACTTCAAATCACTCAGTTACAACTAATTAGACTTAGATGTCCCACCAGTTAACCTTTGAACTTGAATTTCCTATAGCTAACTGGTTTGCCAATTCAGTTAACTATTTCAAGTAATTATGAGATAATAGATGAATATTTATTGTCCAATTTATTTAAGGGAAAAATAAATTAGACACACATTTCTTGTTGACTTTTCAACACCCAACACTCACCTGTGACTCGTCCCAAGTCACTCTGATCTGGAAAAATTTTCTTTGAAGGCCTCAAGCTTGGCTCGAGCTGCCTCGACTTGTTTCTTCTCCAGAGCCTCCTGCTCGGTGAAATCCTGAATGACCTTCTCGGTGACCGATCCTTCCAAGCGTTGTTCCACTGAGGTGACCACTTGTTCTAGTTGTGCACCCTGTCCCTCTATCTCCTCAAAAAATGTACAAGATTCATCCTCTACCGGTTGAAGTCTCTGGGTCACTTCCATGAATTTAATATGGATGGCATGGACCTATTGCTGAACTACGTGTTGTTCTTGTGACCTTTTCATCTTCTCAATTGTTGACAATACCTTCAACTATGTTTTCACTGTCGCTGCTTGTTTCTTGGCTTCCTGGAGTTGTGAGTCCAAGGTCCTTAGTTATGGGTCCTCTACAAGGCACTCATAGGTCCGCTCACTGCAGTTTCTTAATTGCTTGCATTCCAAGGCCAATGCCTTGATTCTTTATACTGTGCTCTTGTCAGTTTCTTCTCTCTGGTCTCACACTTCCTACAGAGTGCTTTGCACTGCTTGAAGTTCCATTTCTACCACTCTTTCTTTAAGTTGTTGAATATCTTCAACGAGCTTCTTCACTTGGATCTCCATTATGTATTCTTCTATCTATGTGAGGCCCATCATAGAGCAAAGTGCTCTGGTGACTGCCTCCTTGACTCCCATTCTCTCTGTGACCAGTTGTTCTTTTTCCTTCTGGATCTATGCTTTATCCTCTGCAAAATTTGCCTGGAGGTCATCTTTATCTTTCTTCTCAACTCAATGTCTCTCTAGGGCTTCCTCCTTTACTTTCTTTAATGCCTCTATGGTCTGCTCCTTTTCCTCCTAGACCCAACGAAGGCAAGCCTCTGTAGAATATACTAATCTGTGTAGATGGGCAGGCTCATCTCCTACTTCTATGTCCTCTGATGACAATGACATAGTAGACAATGTGTGGCGCGAATAAAGAGCCTGTTGTACCCCTATGAGATCTGCCTCAATCCTTTCAAACGTTGTCTCCTCTTTGGCTTCGTTTCACTGCAAAATTTCCTTCAAGGTGTCTGATACAACTGCGATGATAAGTTCAATATCATCCACCGTGAGCACAGTATTTAATTGAGGCTTATTTTCTCGTGATTTCTTCTGTGGTTATGGTTTCTTTGGGGAAACCTTTCTTTTCTTGGATGTATCATCCTCCATGATGGTATCCTTAGGTGGTTTCACTTCACCCTATTCCTATTTGTTTTCTTCTCCTTCATTCTCTTCCTGGTCTACTTCGTCATCTCCTCCTCCTCCTAGTGAATCTAATGTAGTTTCCTTTGATGCACTGTTCATTTCCTATACTTCTTCCTTCTTCTTCCTTCTGTTTTTGTTGGGTCCATCATACTCTTTGTGAGTGACTACAGGACTTTTGATGACATCGGGGTCGAAGAGTTCTGTTTGTTCGACCGGTACAAGGAACTTTGTAGGCCATTCCTTGGTTATTTCTTCCATGTCCTCCTCCGTGAGATTGTAATAGGACTGTAGCTCTTCCTTGTGTCCATACCCACGCGTAGTGATGTAAATGAAATGCCTATCTGCATGGAACTTCGCATGTGGCCTGAACCTATGCAGAGTATTCGACGTCATGCAAGGAAAAGACCAAATGGCCCTCTTCAGCTGTAAATAATATGTGTGGAACACCACATTGGATTGCCATTGTTTTTCCATGTTGCTCAAATACCAGAGAGTAGTGAACTTTGCGGCTAGTGGTTTGGATGGCTCAATTTCAAGGAAGGTTGCTCCTTCCAACATCTCCCAAGCAATGAATGCAATGAGAATCAACAACCAACTAAAATGAAACTCGTAGCCCTAGTCCTATGCTTTGCAACAATCTTTCTCCAACTGGTTGATGAGGTAGCTCACCCAGATCATTTGCATCCCTTTGAAGCATTTTCCTATGAGGTCAACAACGAACCTTGTGACCTACGTTGGTCTCTTCTTCCTGATGAGCTTTCCAATGATCAACTGGCAAGCTAGGCGCACTGCACCATTTTGGATGGAGGCTATGTTGTATCCCCGCTTCCCCTTATCTACATCACTGTAAGTTTCTTTTATGCATTGCACCAGGGTGTGATTTGCATCCTTCCTTGGGTAAAAATCTTGAGGGTCAGGTCCTTGCATTCTCAATACAGTGATCTAATGGGTCAACATCGGATCTATGGTGATGCATCGATCCAACCATAGGTAACCACCATGGTAGAATGACAGGAGGTGTTTAACGCATGCATTAACCTCTTAATGTCTCTTGAAGTGTGGTATCTTCATCACATTAAGGATGGTTGATCTTGCGATGTCCATGGTTCATGGCTGGGGGATTATCTTCAATTTCTTCCCTGTTTTCTTGGTCAAGTATTATGTGTGGCAAGCATGCCATAGTTCTTGCGGTCTCCCAAGTTGAAGTCACTATTTTTATCATCATAATATTTCCTAAATGTATTCCAAATGCATGTATCCCCTTCGAGAGGTACGTAGTGATCAGTGTATAGTTGAAGTACCTCGGGATGCTATCATGACTAACTGCGCCATCTAGAGGTAGGATATAGTCGGGAAGGATTGATGGGATGAGCTTCACGTTTTCCAAGTGATCACAATGCGTGCTCTGTTTCTTTGTCGCAGTTCAGGATGGCCCAAATCGATGTGCAGTCGATGGGGAGGCTTGCAATCCTCTCGTCGATGAGGCCTGTGCTTCTATGGACATGACCTTCTCAGCCATGAGGTCTATTAGGATCTCTTCATCAGATTTCTCTACTGCACTAAGGTTGCTCGACATGCAAGCTCGTGATCAAATGTCTCGGATAGGTGGACAACACTCAAGTTAAGCAGAATGAGTGGCGAAGTCTCAATAAGCACTGTGTGAAATCAATTAGTTCTTTATGGGCTCAGATAATCACAATTCACGAAAGTGTCCTTGGTGCAATGCTCGATGTGATAAATAGACAACATCGTAATGAACTCCTCCAACAAGAAGGAATGCCTCAATCAATACAAATCCATCTGTTATGGCGTGGTCCCAATGGTCCAATGGTGATATTTTCGGTAATAAATGTGTTTCTAGTCATTTTGGAGCGTCATTATAATGGTTGAGATGCCTCCAACAGTCATATTGCTTCACCATGGCGAAGTTCCAGTCAGTGTTGATTTTCTATTATGGCAAGGTTCATGTTCTGCAAACCTTTCTTTTGCGAAGTCCTCTCTGGAACCTTATGCAATTTTTTTATATTTTCTTTCTTCTTACCGATCTTTCTTACTTTCTTCCCTGTGATTTGCGTCTCTAGATTCCTCTTTCCAATCTTGTTCTTATCATTTATTAGCATAGTAACTTCACACTGTTGAGGATCTTTCACAAGTTTCAAGGATAATACTTCTTCTCTTATTGTTTCTGGAGTAGGTTCTCTATTCTCCTTCATGGATAAGTTCTTTAAGCCTTCTTGTGTTCTTACAAATTCAACACCTAGGTCTTTGTCCCTCAGTTGCTTCGACTTGTCCTCCTGTTCTTCTATTAATCTCACTATTCTCTTAGCCATGAAATCTCTTAATTCTTGATTTTTTTGTTTTATAGCTTCCTCTTCTTCTCTCCTTCGGATCTGATCTCTCTCAATTCAAGTCCTTCCTAACAAAAGTGAAAAAGGGGTGTTGTTCTCAACAAACTTAATGACCTCAAATTCTTCTTCTGTCAATGTTCCACAAGCACTCATAGGTACATGAGTAAGTCTTCCATATAGGGTTATCATCTTTCCTTTAAATGTTCCTATTCCTCCCAATGAAGGAATCATAGCAAGATTTCCTAATATTTCCCAAGTACATTCTGTCATGATGTTCACCTGTGTTTTTGTGTCCAATACACAAGAAGTCTCCTATTCTTGTTTCTACGCACTCATTCTCTTTTCATATCTCTGATAAACCGATGTATCTGTGATCATTCAATGTTTCTTTCATATGCAATAATATAGTCTCGGATTCTTTCTAGTTCTTTGGCATATTCTTAGTCTATTGACCTTCCTCATGGTTTTCTTGTCTCATGTTCATTTTTTCAATTTTAGCAATCATTCTAGGGAAATCCAAAACTTCATGTCCAGTAGCTTTACAACAAAGGAAAATAGGACCTCTACTGGGCATTCCTTAGCAAGATGTGCTGGTATTTTGCAACTATAAAAAAGATTCAATCCTCTCTTTCTCCTAAACGATCCCCAACCTTTCCTGTACTACTTACTAGGATCACAGTGATAGACCTACAAAAACTTCTTTCTAGGATCCTTCATTCGCTTGTTAGTCCAAAAATTATTTCTATACATAGGAATAACATATATTTCACTATTTCTATCAGATCTATTCATATCACATCTTCTTTCTTCTAGTTGTTCCCTAGTTTTTAGAATAGGATGAAATCTATCAAATATACCTAGATCCAATCTTTCGAAACAAAAATTTCCAATTATCTTACCTTTATCAGAGCACCAAGCTTTAAGATCTTACCTATTTTCTTTAGATCAGACTTGTCTTCTTGGCATGGAGCTTCAAAAATCAAATAGAGTATTGTGCACTACAACAACAAATCTACACACAGATCTTTATCTTTTCCTCGGTTCCCAACAATCATAGTTTATGTCCCGACAACATAACCATTTGTTGGCACAAACACAGAACCAGGGTTCAATGCTTCAACAATGCACCAAAAACCCTAACTATCGACCCTTTTAGCAACACCTGCAAAGAAGATGAAGTCTCACCCGAGGTAGAGACAGGGGGGGGTTGTACGACTCAAGTGTCTACAACCTAGCTGGGACACATATCTGTGATCACAATACTTAACAGAGAACTTAGCAGTTAACATACATTAGATTTTACCCTTATTCACATTGCAGATTAAATACCAATTATAGATCAACGCAGTATTCATCAAGATCAAGCACATCTGATCATCAATCACATAGCCTTATAGCAAATCCATCAGTCATTCTCATCATAAATCACTTAAGAATTCATAGATCTATCTGTTATAAAAGTGCACTAAGAAAATACAGAACTATATAGCACAAAGCATAATAACACGGGATATACGTGGTTCACCCCCAGTGTGGGGCTACGTCCACAAACTCTTCATCCTCTTTATTATCTTCTTTCATTCTTGTTACATGCATAGAGCCACAAAACCAACTCCACATAGGACAAGAGATCTACATGCACCTCGCCAGATCCTCCTTCCCTGATCTAGGTCACAAAACAAAACCTTCTTACACAGTCTGCACATAAGCTTCTTACAATCACTTGTACTTAGCTCTGCAAGTCTTGACATATAGTATGCACAAAGCCTCTAGATCCGCACTAAGATGATTCTACTAGGTCTCTATATTTTCTTACGTCACCTAGATATCTAATTATACATGATAAATGGGGCCTAAACATGGGTAAACCCATGGGTCAATATCTCATACCCGTTACATAAACTCTAATCCCCAAAAATCCAATAAAAAGGGGGCGATATCCTGTGATCTTCACTTCGCATGGGTGCTCCATCTTCGACCAGCCCGTCGAAGTCCCAAAAATGGTCAAACACGACCAAGGTTCTCCAAAACTTAGTCGAGGGACAACATTTTCCGTCTGGTTGATAAAGTCAATTTCCCTTTCCGATCAATGATCTAGTTTTTCTTAGTGTCTTGCTTAATTGATTCTCGGATCAGGGTTTTTCTACTTTCTTTAAAGGATGAACACATATCGTGATCTTTGGTCCAAATTACCAGTCAGCATATTTTCTATTGATTGAGCTCAAATCAAGTTGTCCAAGTCCTTTGTTTGTATGGTTAACATCAACGAGCACAAAGCACAACTTTCATAACAGTCCATTTTGGGCTTGAAAAACAAGCAAGTAGACAGGCTCAATTTTCAACGGTGGAGATCCCATGAATAGTTCAGATCAATGGCTCTCGAGCATTTAGGATTTCAAAGTAATGCAAGGATTAACGACTAGACAAAGGGGTCAAAGTCCTGAAGTAAATATGAACCATTAAAGGCCGAGGACAAGTAAAGGAAGATCCCTCACTTCGAAAATTAAACACTTTGGAGGATTGTAAGAGTTGTGCATTGAAAAGCCCCGAAGAGCTGAAGCGCAAACTCCCAAAATAAATCTCGATTGTCCAAATCAAGAGGACATGCATCGCCAGATATCATACATCAAAAATTCGGCACTTTGGAGGATTGTAAGAGCTATGCACTGAAAAGGGCCGAAGCACGAAATCCTGAAGTAATTGTGAGTCGTTGATCTTCATATCAAGAAGCAAGGTCCATCCAAGAGTGGTGCGTGGTAACAAAAGTGGGGCTTTCCTAAATCATATATCGCGATCATATCAATGGCTCGCAAGTATTTGGCATGTCAAAATTGCACGAGGATTAGTGGGTAGGAAGAATCCCCGGAGTTGCATATCAAGTGCCACATGTCCGACTCCATTGGACGGTCAATATCTACTTCGGAATTCAAACTTCATGATTTTTATTTCCTCCCCTCTTGCTTTCATCTGGAGCGTTTTCTCTTGAAGTCAAAAGATCATTGTCTCATGTCCATCCAAATCTAATGGTGGTAGTTTTCTTCGAGACTCCGGGCTTCGAGAGTTTCATCTTCCTCGCTCCCCTCTTCATCCAAAGTGTTTTCTCCCACAGTTAAAATATCTCTACCATGTGTCCTCCTCAGATTGACGTTCATCATTCACTTCAGAGCTCCAACTCTACATGGATACCACCCCTGAGCTCTGAAGTGACAAAGTACGTGGCAGTCATCAGTTCAGATATGTGGCGTTCTCATCAGTCATGATACCTAGCATTCATATGGCGATGGCATGTGGCACTCAGTCCAGGAACCTTTCGGAATATCATCTGCTTGTTTCCAAGTTACACATGTCACCTCTCTTTTCATGACACGTCAACATAGTGACGCCAAACCACCACGTCAGATCATCCTCCGAGAAGTGTTCTTTTTTAGTGCCAAAATTAGCGCCATCTCCTAGCATGGTTAGAATGATCCTAAAGTTGGCAGGAGGATAAACTTTAGCGGTGGTTCTAAATTCAGAAGGAGTGCCCAGATCACATATCACAATCAGATCAATGACCATGTTTCATTGCAGGGACACAACAAACTCGAATGATACAATTATTGAGCGGTCCTGCAATTGAAACCATGGTATAGTGAAAGAGCTATGTGGGGGAAGGTGGCGAATTGTGGGCTCAAAAGCGGTGTGGATGAAAAATTCCTTTGATAGCCCCACAATCATGGGCTCATATAACATCAAATCTGAAAACAATGCATGGTATCCCCCTAGGCATTAAGCCTCATCCCAACCTCGATTAAGGATCAATTAATGAAAAAGTAGTGGTGGTTGAAACCTTGAATCAGTCCATAAATAAAATGTGTGGAGGGTCTCACCATGGAGATAGAGTTGTCAACCCAAGGTACCACAGTGGACAAGTTTTCCTACAGGCCCATGTTGAGATGAATTTACGTCTGATAGGAGGATACACACACAGTATAACAGAAAACGGTGTAGATGAAAGGTTTTGAATGGAATGGCTAGATCACACCCCTGGTAGTTGTGGACTGATCTGAGTATAAATAGCCTAGTTCAAGATTTTGTTAAGGTCATCAACTGGTTGAGCCGAGCTCCCTACTATGTAATTTTGATGCCAGAACTGTTCTCTGGTTATGTATCAAATTTGAGATTTTCACATTAATAGAAGTCAACTTCTTTCATTACTTTGTTTAAACTGTGTTGAAACACTCAGGCATGAAGGATGCAATTGAGGGTTGTGGTTCTATTGTAATGTAGGTTTGATTACAGTAATGTTGTGACCAGTTTTAGTCAGCTTCCTTGTTACCTTATTTCACCTTATGTTGAAAGGCTCGGGCATGGAGGATCCAATTGAGTTGTTTTAGTTGCATGATAATGTAGGTTTGATTATTATGCTATTGTGACGTATTTCAGTGTCTGAAACTTGAGTTCAAGAGTTCTCTTTAGCCTGAGTTTTTCCTCACCAAGTTTCCTGAAAGCCAGATGCCCATAGAAGTCTTATTCACCTCTCTCACTAAGTATTCCATCTGCTCACACTTGAACTCAAATCACTCACTAAATTTAATGAGGACCTCACTTCCTTGTGCATTGCTTGTCCAGTTTCTGTGATTAAAATCATTCTTGCATTGAGTTTTGTCCATTTGACCTCCACTCATAAAACCAACATCCACCAAAACATTTTGATGGGTACTGGGCTTATCCTCTTGCAATCTGAGGGTGACTCTCAGTGCTAACACTATGATACCAGCTTCCAATATTCTGTCAATTTATGCCTTCACATTTTACTTATACATTAGATTCAATCTGTAAGGTCTTTGTCTGATAGGTTTTGCCTCAGGTTTGAGAGGTATCTTCATCTCTCCTAGATCTCCTGTTATTCCTTTCATCTATGTAAAGGTTGTGGGGAAAAGGTCACTGTATTCGCGCAGTAGCTCTTCTATTCTTTCCACTTTTGTTTTATCCCAATAGTCTCCAATAATTTCCATTTTAGGATTATCAGTTGTCCCAATGTTGAATTTCTTCACTTTGATAGGTGCAGTAAATACTTCTGATTCAAAATATGGACCTTCCACCTTTCTTTCTCCTTCAATTTATGTAATATGAATATTGTGTGGCTCATCGTCATCTGGTGCTTCTTCTTCCACATGATAGCATGACAATAGTTCTTTGATTGTTTTTCCTATTCTATTTTCGGTATTTTTTCATGAGTTCAGCCTCTGTTTCACGAATAAATATCACCCCTCTTATATCTTTTAGTCTTGAATCAATTTTGGGGTTCTCATGTTCAAATGAGAAGGTTACTATAAAATTTTGTTGTAATGTTATCCATTCTGCAGTACCTCTGCGCATTTCCTGGTCTACAAACCAGTTTTCTATAATTCCTTCCAATGTATGGATGAAGTGATGAGGCCATTCCTATGGTGGTGTCATCCTCCATTGTGTCTTTCACTTCTCCAAAGGTTTGTCTAGTATCCCCTGCCCATCATATCTTTGCATTTTATTGTTTCCCTATTCAGCACTGAATCTAATGTGTAATAACCTCTTACATTGTTACCAGTCCTAAATTGCTTCTTTATGTGCACCCCACCATCTTGTAGGTGTATCCTTGAGTGCAATGTCCAGGGATAAGAGCCTTTGTTTCTCTAATGCTTCATCTTCATATTTGATCATAAATTCTTGTAAATAATTCACCCCATGAAAAATGGGAGGTTCTCTTATCTTTGTGCCAACTCATGTTACTGCATGGTTTATTCTTCTGCACCTTCTTGTGGAGACTTCATGTAATCTCTACTGCCAATTCTCCAAACCTGTATCTAAGTCAGAAGCACATTATGTGATGCTCCTCTGGCTGAGTACCCCATCTATATTTGGGTTGACATAATCTTCTTCACACATGGTGGTTTTGTACAACTTGTTTATTTCCTCTAGATATAATCTAGTGGGCTCTACAAAACTTTCTCCTTATGATGGATCTAATGGCACAATGACTCTAAATTCTCCTGACTCAAATATCATCTTCCTTGTCTTCAATTTGATTATGGCCTAGTGTTGAGGGGTCCAAGATCCCTTTAACTCAACAGCAGGAAACAAACCCGCCTAAGAGGCCCAATTAGACTCATAAGAGTTTGATGAGTGGTAAGGTTCTCTATATTCACAATTTGGTTGGGTGTATCGATGGGCTTTAATTGTGACTGATATATATGTCTTTTCTATTAATCCTCCTCCTTAGGCTAGGCAGTTCTGTTTTTTGGTTCTTTTTTTTAACATTAAAACAAAAGGAAGATAAAAATATAAACTATATGACAGAGAGAAGATAACTATGTGTTTTGGGGAAGAAGGCTAGGTTTAGGATAACCTTTACTCTAGCATGCAAAATAAGAATATCTAAACAACTTCAAAATAACCTTAATATCATTTTAATTAGTGGACATTCAACATGGTCTGAGATAATAGTTAATCAAAAGAAACATACATGTGATAATAAGTTAGTGCAAGAAAAGTAATTTCCAATACTCTATTATCAATCACAAGTTAACAAAATTGATTTATAGTCACCAATGAGAGTAAAAGAAATTTTATAGCATCATAAGATAAATTTAAATACCGGTACATCAACTCTTACTCAACAAAGAAGAAAATATTGAATCCGAAGATAGAGACAATCCTCCTCGGTCTAAACATATTCATGCCTTAGTTGATAGAAGTGTCTTTGGTTCTAAGCATAACTTCTTAATTAAAATAAACTTGCACAACAATAGTTATATTACAAAAATCACCAAGCTAAAAATCACTAACAAAATTTGTGTTAAGTGAAACAAAATGACGCGTGGAAGATTTTATCTCTTTGTTCTCCTAAGATCATCTAATCCTTTCACTGCAGTGGATTATTTATATCATATTCCAACCACTGGAAGAAGAGGTCTTTGCATGTGTTTTCATTTGGAACCTATGTTGATCCATTGGGACAGAGATGACTTCCTTTATCTCTACTTTCACTCGTTGTACTTGATCAATTTGACACTTAAGAACTATAAGACTTCCATATATTTGATCAAGGGTCCCATGAAATTCCTCGCTAGACCTGGGATCATGCTTGAAGACTATGAGATATCTATTTCCCATGCCAGGTATTTCTCTTCATGTTGTTTAACGATATCTTGTATGTCGGTGAAATCCTCCAATGGACCAAACTCTAGAAAATTAATTCCTTTCATTTCCAGGTTGATTTTCTCCTAGCTTTTATTCCATTCTTCCCACCTTTCTTTCATTTTTCATTGAGGCTCTTGGACCATGGACACCCAATGTTCGATTGCTATTTGTATTCGAGCGATGCTATTGTCCATAAACAAGTGTATACTATGCTCCTATGAATCATGTCCCTTCTATCTTTCACTGATGTAGTCGATTCATTCTAAGGCCTGATATGCCTTTTTGAACCACCACTGCATATATTTGTAGGTCACCATCCCCATTAAAGTATCTTCTTGAACATTGGCTATTCGAGCGGTGAAGAGGTCTCTTTCTCTTATGAATTTCCCATACATTTCTTGGAACTCACTCTTTAAGAGTACCACCGCTTGTGTTGAGTTCTAACAGTACTCAGTTTGATAATTAAGATGGTCCAATTCTTTTATCATGGAGGTTACCTCCTCTTCATCCTTCTTTTCTCTGTCAAGAGTGGCATCTGTTATGGCCATTCCAACTCCAATGAGTTTGGTCACATTAGCATGCTCTGTATCAAATAGTGTTTCTTCCTTGGTAGTGAACAAAGTGTTATCCAAGGTGAGTTTTCTTTTCTTGACTATCCCTTTCATCATGGATTTTTCTTTTGATCATCAACAATGTCTTGCATGTCAGTGATTTCATCTACAGGATTCAAAATCTTCTGATCTCCCCAGGACAACGTATTTCCCAAGCTTCTTGGTGTGTAGAGATGCTCTATGGTTTCTTCATGTGTTCGTTCTTTTTTTGTTTCATGGTTGGGTCTACTTGAATCCTTGGTAAGGGAGTTTCTTGGATGCTCTGCAGGTCGATCATCCTGCATGGTTTCAATGATCAGATTTGTTTTCACTCCAGATGAGGGAGTAGGCGGAAGATTAGTATCGATTAAAGGTTTAGGTGGTGGGATGGCGATTTCGGGTAGCTTCATTGTTCCTCATTTTTCACCCATGTCCATGTCATATTTAGAGTTGTAACCATCTTTCTAAGTCTCTCATGTCAGTTTTGTTTCCAATGAACTGAGAAATTCAACATCGATAGTGATTATGGCATCCTGGCCGCCCTCCCAAGATTTAGGTACAATTTCATTGGGAGCCAAAGCAGATAATTTGCCTAGGCTTTCCTCCTGGGTGAATACAACTAGATATATGTATGAAACCTACGATCCTTCATCATCATCATCATCATCATCATATATAGTGATTATGTCTACAAGAATGATCGGAACCCCTGTCCCACTTGATACTCCTCCTAGTCTTTGTTTCACTGCAATTTTTATTGGGGATCTCACCTGTACAATTTCTTATTGATCAAAAATTTCTGTTGGTGGATTGGAACTTGATCCATTTGGCTCTACCTCCTGATCGTTGGTGTTTATTAGGGTAATCCTTAGTGGTTCAATCAAAGGGCTAACTATGGAATCTTGTTCTGCCCTTTGTATGTCTCATTGGGCTTCTTCTAATAACAACATCCCCCTCCTTTGTGCCTCTATTGATTCTATTGTTCTACTTTCGTCTCTTCCGTTGAGATATTATTGATTTTTCTACTCTATTGTCTCAACCTGCTCTTTGAACTTATTCATATTCAGTTTGGCCCTTCTTTGAAGTACTTCCTCCCAATCCTGGGCTCCTTCAGTGAAGATTTTGTCTTCAAAATTGTCATGAGCATACGGCCAATAAGACGATACTTGCACCGCGTGCTAGAGAACTAAGCCCTTGGGATCATGCTTGTGAAAGTGAATTGTATTAAATTGGTACTCGAGATGATTCATCCCCTCCTGTTTCACATGTGTAGTGTCTCTGACCATCTAAAGTCCTATGTGGAAACCATAGGGAATGAAATCTCTCTTCTTGTCTTTGACCAGGGAGGCATTGTAGCCTTACAAGATGGTATGGTAGCATATTTCCCCCAAAATGAGGTGATCCAAGACATGAATAGGGAGAAGGTGGGTTGTTTCAGTAGCTCTGAACACTCTAATATAAGTGCTAATTTCTTCAAAGTACTAGTGGAAAAAAATTTCTATCATCTTCTTTGCTGCCATCGAAAGCCGAGGACACTCTTTTCTAAATATGAGGAAGTAAACCCTGGCCAAGAACTCATCGCATATTAAATCATATGATCTCTTGTATCTATTTTCCCACAATATTCTAAAATAGACATGTACAGGTGATTTTGAAATATGCCAGTTCAAATTCATACCTGCAAAAATGTTCCTTGCACAAATTACATCCAGCAAGTAGGATTCCATGTATAAGGTTGGAACCTCTCCTTCCTTAGGTGTTTGATTCAGTGAAATATTTATACTGATCTTCTTGGAGATAATGGCTCCCCAATTGATGTTGCTCCCCTAAATTTCCATGGTGTATTCTAAGGGCATCCATGCCTCTGAAAATTTGGAGCAATCCTTTTCTACATATAATCGACAGATTAACTCCATCATATACATGTATGGCTCTTGAAGATTTACTGTGTTGTACCATTTGGTGATCTTATTTGTGAATATCTTGTCTTCTTTCCACCATGAGGCTAGCAATCACCTCGTATCATGAATCTCATAGAACTTGACCATGAAGTTTGTGTTTAGCCTTTCCTCCGGGTCTCTGAGTTTGTAGTACTTCTGCACCTCCATTGGAAATAAAACACCAACACAGTCACCTTTTTCATTGTTTATGGTGGACTTTATCATGTCATCATGGTCAATTATCCATCCCAAGGTCTCAATGCATGACAAAACTGGGGTCCAGCTAGCCACCCGATGCAGATTTGACCTCTAAATGTTTGGAAACACCTCATCATTGAATATTTGGACATCTGGATTGCTATGATGCATGAACTCAGGGAGGTCCTCCTATGGTCGCTTCTATGTAATTGAAAGTTGGAGGTTGGATAAACTACTTCTTGGTGCACATGGGGATAACAAATTTTGTCTTTGAGGAGAAATCCAACTCACTTGCAGCACTCGGTGTAGATCCTTCCCTGACCTCTAGTTCCTTTAGTTTAGGAATCCTTGGTGAGCATTTGGTTGTCATCTTTCTTGGAGGAATTTTATGAAAAAAACCAGATTGAGATACCAACCTATAAAAGTACTATGGATGCAATTGAAAATGTAAAAATGATGAAGACAATGCATACCTCTTCCTTGCAAAGGATTAACCTGGTTTAGAGTTAAAGATCAGCTGTAAGAACCTCGACGTTCTCTCTCGCTCCTTTGACTGCTCCAGGGAGTAAATGATTTGTGCACAAAATGGAGCATTTGAATATGTCTTTATAATTTAAACAGAGAGCATACTTACCTTGTTGCATTGGTTCTTAAATTCAAGGTTGTAAATGCTCCCTACACAATCCATCACTAAATACGAACCACGCTCGAGATTAAATGCAATCCAGATTGGCGGTGCAAGAGCAGGTTACTTCATAGTTCATCGGTGGATTCAAACTTCTATTGTTTGGTCAGTGTCTGGGATAGTAATGTGGGCTAAGAGAAACATTAATTGGCCTCTTAAATAACAAAATACGATCTTATCCCTGTCGAAAGTGTCCCGTAAAACTATCAATCCTTCTCATATTTTCAACACTGGTATGATCAGCGTCGGGGGAAAAAGGTAGGATATTGTGGCCAAGATCATCGATGTACAATGGGGAATGTTCGATGAAAAACCCTCGTCATGTGATATCCTATCAATCTGCTGATAGAAAATGAGCGGATCGATGTCGATGCTTTTTATTAAATGTTTTATTTTTTTGTTGATACCTTTAGTCAAAAGCTTCGATGTCAACACAAAACTCCGTACAATGTTGACTTGGAGATACAGACATGATATGGGGAACATCAAGAGATGACGTAGGGAAAACATATTGCATCGTACAAACTAATTATATGGAAAAGACACGTGGAGGTTGATTTTGACCTTTCCGTGGGAAACATTCCTTCGGCATTGGTGATTTCCTTTAGACAGAAGTCTGGTTTCTGCACCATGTTCTACTGACACTGATGTCATAATGACGATCGTTGAAGCATTAAAGTAAAATTTTCCATAGTTTCCTCTCTCAATTTATGTCGACGTTGAAGATGTGTCGGTGATCAGCAATCAACGATGGCAGTTTATTTCATTTGCGATTTACCTCTTGAAAGTTGTCAATGATGAAGGGTATCAATGATGTTAAAAGACTATCTTGTAGGCCAAATTTCGTTGATCGACGATTGCTAAAAGTTTTAAACCGTGTACCTTTTGGGCCTATCGCACATTGTTACTTAGATAAAATTTCAATCCGTCAAAACCAAACAAAATGGTCGATGATAAGGTTTAATGGAATAAAAGAAAGAAAGTACATTCATCCATGATATGGACTCTGACTTAGGAAAATGAAAAGTGGTACCCAAAAATAAAAAGATATCACAAATACTTTTATGGTGTGTTGAGTGCTCAATAAATCATGATTCTTTGGGACAAAAAAAAATATCTACTCCTTTATTCAAGTTTAGTTGGTGCAAAAATCTGATTGAGAGACCATCTGGCTTTGCTTTCAATAGAGCCTATCCTATCAATGCGTACACAACTTCCCAAGGTTAGTGAATCTGGATCCACCTATGGAGTTCAACCCTCTTTCCACCTTCTTTCCTTTTTACCATGACCCACACCCTTATTTGAAAAGAGTTGGGAAAGGAATTCACTGGCTTGAGGCCATTTTTTAGTTATTATTATTTCCTTTCTATGGTGTCACTCCACTACCAACGAGCATCCATAGCCCTGGCAGAGTCACCCCAACATCATAGACCTTGCTCCACTGCCAGCGAGTGTCCATAGCCCCAACGTATTTATCTGCATACCCTCTTGGACTTTGCACTCCTTTTGATATAGATCATTTTCTTCTGGCAGAAATGTCACGAGTGAGTCAGTGAGGAGGACATCTGTTATTGGAAAGTTGAAACTATTAAGGTGAAGCCTTTGCTAGCTTTGTCTAGAGGTACATGTGATCCTTTCCAACTAGCCATGATTTCCTTTGGGCTTTACCAGACCACCAGGATAATATTTCATCACTTACTAAGGTAGTATGCTTGCAAAGACAAGATGTAGATCTTCTTTGAAAGTTTTGTTTATGTTCAATGTCTCTTATTTTTCTTCCAATGTAGGTGAGAAGCAAAGTATGTTCTGCTATATTTATCAAAATCCACCACTTATTTACAAAACACAACTTAATTGAAGAAAATAACAAGCAAAAGAAAGAAAATAAAAGGTATTTGCAACCGGTCTCCTCTAAACCCACACACTCAGTTTGATCAAAATGTATGCTAAAATAACATTAAAAACTCAAACAAAATGTCAAAATATATTTTTTTAGGAGAAGTATTGTTTTAGGGCCTAACCATTTACCAAGAGGATTTCAGACTCACCTCTCAGATTTTGCAATGGGTATGTGCCTTCTCCGATCTTCTCGTCCACCTAAAAAGGCATGAGCCATAGTTTTTGGAACTTTGAGTGTTTTCCTTGGGAATCGTTTTTTTTATCCCACTTTAATACAAGGTCTCCTACTTCAAAACTTTTTTCTTTGGAAATATGTTTGTCGAACCATATTTTAACTACATGTTGATGAGCGGTGAACTTAACTTTATCCTTTTCCCTTTCTTCATCCAACATGAGAAGGGTATCAATCCTTTGTTGTAGAGCGAATGAGGGATGACCTCTTGATGCCTGGGCAAGATGTAAAGATGGAAGGTACAATCTGTTTGGGAGAATGGATTCTTTCCCATATACCAAAAAGTATGGAGAGTTTCCTATGGCTTCTTTAGGTGTCACTCTATCAGCCTAGAGAGCATTATGAAGTAAATTATGCCAATTTCTTTGATTTTCAAAAACTGTCTTTTTTAAAATTCACACCAGATTTTTATTAGTTGACTCTGGTACTCCATTCCCTTGTGGATAATAGTTTATAGAATATCTTATTATGATCCCTTTATCAAGGGAGAATTATTTCAAGTGTGTGGAAGAAAAATAGGCAGCATTGTAAAAAATGAGGACGGAAGGCATCCCAAACCTAGCTATTAGTTGTTGTTCTAAAAATTGGATCAATACCTTTTCATTAATGTGCATGAGAGGGATAACCTATGTCCACCTTGTGAAATAATCTGTTGCAGTCAAGATATAATTATGTTGTTTCGAATAATTTGGAGTAATTTATCCGATGACATCGATTCCCCATTTCTCAAAAGGTATGGATATGGTCACCAACTGGAGTGGAATGGCTGGTCTTGTTTCCCTACCAGTTCTCATTTGACAAGATTTACATTTCCTGGCATATGCATGACTATCTCTGAACAAACTGGGGAAATAATAACCATCCTCTAATATTTTGTGAGCTGTGGTTTCTCCTACAAAATGTCTGTCTGTCGGGCCATCATGGAGTTCTTTGAGTTCCTTTTCTGCATCACTATGTTCAATACATCTAAGGAGTACTCCATCATAGTTTACGAGGAAAAGCACATAATTTATGAGGCGATATTGAGCAGATTTTAACTTGAGGGCTCTCCCTTCTCTAGGGTTTAGGTTTTCTGGACAAGTTCCATGATGTAGGAGATAAAAAAAGTTTCCATACCAAGATTATTTCTCAGGAGGTACATATAAGGCTTCTTTGCACTATAATGATAGTTCATTTTCCCAACCAGGGTGTTTCGTGTTGATCAGATCTTGGGCCTCAACAACTAGTTTACACAATCCTTGCCCTTTGACTATTTTGGTAGGTTTTATGTCTAGATCAAATTCTTGAACGACTTCCATCAATTTCCCTCCTTTCTCCCATCTCATGTTGAGTGAAAAGAGATGGACCGTTGGATGTGCTACTATGATCTTAATGCAATTCTTTAGGATATAGGATCAGAAATGCTTGACTGCTTTATATATTGTGTAAGCATGTTTTCCTATAGCAGGGTGGTTTAGTTCATCTCCTTGGAGGTTGGTGCTCATAAAGGACACTTGTGCTCCATCGTTCTAATCATCCTTTTGGGTAAGTAATGTAGCCAAGGATTGGTCAGAAGTAAAGGTATAAAGGAAAAAATATTTGCTAAATTCAAGGCTTCGTAGCACTAGTGCTTGGGAGATATCAATTTTGATTTTATTGAAAGATCCTCACCTTTCTTAATCCCATTTAAAATATGCATCTTTGCGAATCATTTTTTGTAAAGGTTTAATAGTTTCAGCGAAGTCAGGAGTAAATTTTCTCACAAAGTTGATTTTCCCAAAAAATGATTTCATGGCCTTTTTATTGTGAGGAAAAGGAAGTTGAGGTATTGCTTTGATCCACTCAGGGTCGATGTTGATTCCTTCCCAAGATATGATATGACCTAACAATTTCCTTCCTCTACACCAAATATGGTCTTCTTCGGGTTCAAATATATTCCATGCTTCCTACACCTTTCAAATATCTGAGTCAAATGTTGAATGTGGTCTTCCTTATTTTTTGAGTATATTGTCACATCATCCAAATAGACTACCACACATTTGTTAATCAATCCTCGAAAAGCTACATCTATTTCCCTCTGAAAATTTTCTCCTACTTTGATCAAAACAAAAGGCATGTGTTTATAATAAAAGGTCCCCCACTTGATTTGGAAGGTAGTTTTTAATCGATCATGTTTTGAAACCAAGACCTGGTTATATCCCAAAAAACCGTCTAGGAGAGAAAAACTTTCAGAGCTACATATTTTCTGCAAGAGTTTTTCCATGGGTGGTACTGGGTAGTTATCTTTTTCTGATGCTTTGTTAAGGTTTCTAAAATCCACACAGAAACGGGTTTCCCCATACTTATTTCTAACATGGACCGGATTGGCTACCCATGCAGAATATCTTACCTAAAATACAATCTTAACATATAATAACTTTTTCAACTCTTGATACATTAGGGTTTCCAAGGATGAATGGTACTTTCTAAGCTTCTGTTGGAAGGGTTTTATTACAGATTTTAATGGGATCGTATGCTGGATAATGAGGGTATCATACATTTTCAATTCTTGGTAGGACCAAGAAAAAACATCTTGATATTCTTTAAATAGTTTAACACAATCCTTCCTGTCTTCTTTGGATACTTCCTTACCTAGGTTGACATTCTTGGGGTTCTCAGGGTTCCTAGGTTTATAGTTTTGTATATAGGGCATGAGCTCCATATTTTTGAATTTTTCAGCACTCTGAACCTTTCTCTTAGGTAGAAAAGATTCTCCAAATTGCCCACTCCTTTTGGTATTGTGTGGAGCTTTGGTTTGTCATTAGGGTGATATGTGCCCCTTTTTTGTTCGTGGAGATTAGATTCTGTGAGTATTTCTTGGAATATTTCATCATCAATGGCCAAATCCTTAAAATTCTCATGGTTAGTCAGGAAATCTACAATCTGTTCATCCCCTTCAAAGAATTTCCAATTAGAAATGTTGTGAGGCACCGACAGTCTGTAGAGAAGTTCCACTGAAAACCTTTAGGCTTCATAGTCTTCTAAAGGAGATAATCTCGAGGTTGTGGTGGCTAAAGAATCAACAAGAGTATTTTTTGTCCTGGGAACAACGGTAATGTTGAAGGCCTCAAAATTTTCTATTAGCCTTTGTACTTCTTATTGGTAGTTCCTCAATTGAGGTGAATTGCAATGAATGGTATTATTTACTCATCTAACAATAATGTTTTACTCTCCAAAACCTTTCAATTATTTGACATTTAAGTCTATGGCCTTCTTTACTAGAGCTTCATATTCAACAGTGTTGTTAGTGCATTCAAATTCTAATTTGCAGGATAAGAAGTTTTATTTACCTTTTTGGTAAATGATAATACATCATGCTCCTAACCCCTCTTGCGATTTAGAACCATCAAAGTAGAGCATCCAAACTTGTGAGGAAAAATTAGTAACTTCTCCATGACTAGCTATTTTCTCACTTCCATCTTCCTTGTCTGCTACTCCTGATGGACAATCCTGACATAAGATTCTTTCTTCTGTGGCTTCTAGTAGGTTTACTTGAAAGGTCACTTCGGATCTTTGAGTGAGAGGTACATCAGATGACAGAGGGGAAAAAATTCTAAAATCAGAATCGCAGGAGTATTTTCCTAACACAAGGAAATTTGTCGACGAGGGTTCGTTTGGAATCTCTAATTCAATGACATTATGTTTGAGATATATTTCTCTGTCGATCCTAATCATGTTTGTATTTCCCTTTAATGAAAACTAGAGGTGAGCCCAGTCAGTACTAAAGTATCCATTTAATTTCTTAGACCAATCTCGGCTAAGTAATAGTCCATATGCCTATGGGATGTCTACTATGATTATGTCAATTAATTAAACAAATTTTGGGTGTGTATCCATTTTGATCATGACATATTTAATTTCCCCAATAACCTTCACCTGAGTCCTATCTACTTGTATAATGTGTTTATCGCTTTTGAGCGGGGTTGTGTTCAATTTCTTGCAGATTGACAATATCATGACATTGGAAGATGCCCCTGAATCAACTAGGCAATTATGTAGGTTTCTGTCAAAGAATTCAAATGTTAAAAGGAAAGGAGGAACAAAATAATTTCTTCTTTTGTCTAAAGAGAAAGCGTTCACACTTGTTTTATTTGTTAAATCTGTGGGAGATGGGACCTCTCCTAGGTCAGTGCTTGTCATAGGGGCTTCTATTGATTTTAAGGCCTGTAATAGGAAATCCTTTTGTTGAGGGATACTACACATGTCCATGATAGACACACTATCCTTTATCTTATTCAAGTATTCTAACACATTATATTCTAGCTTAGGATCTCCATGTGTGTGTATGTTTGTGGGATTCTTTTGAGTAGAAAATAGGGGTTTTGGGAAATCGGTCACTTGATTCCCTCTAGATAACTGATTAGTGTTGGGATTAGTTTGGACAAGTTGGCTTCTACCTCACTTCTATACATATATAAATTCATTGGGAAGTTCCTTCAATTCATCGGCGTCGTTGAAAGGAATCAAGTGGTTGGAATCCCATAACAACATGGTTTTCTCTTCTGGTGGCTCTTGACTTTCCTGATCGATGGTGTTTATTGTTGAGCCACTGGGTTGTTTGGTTAGGGATCATTCATATATGAAAAATTTATCCATTAAATTAATAGCATGCACCCATTGGGGGTAGTCCCTTCTAAATGATTCTCTTGGTGGTACATGCAGAAAGAGTCAGATGCTACAGTCCCTAAGTCGATGTTTAGGTTAGCTAGGGGAGGTTCTTTAACTTTGAAAGGTGGATTTATTTAAAAAAAGGGTTTATAAGGTATTTGATTTTGGTTTCCCTCCCCAACACTCCTTTTCATATATGCGATCTCGTTGGAGAGTTTTTTTATCATCCATTGCATGTTTTCTAGATCTCCTCCTTCTTTATCAGGGCTTGGTTTTGCTTGTTTTATCGGGGGTCTTGTTAACAAAAGTCTTGTCTTAGGTATAGGTTGGGTTTCTTTTTTTATGAGTGATATTTGAACTTCTTTTCATCCTTTCGTATGGAATTAAATCGTTTTATCTTCCTTGAAATGTTTGGCTAGGGTATGTTTGGCAACCCTTTTTATGAACACGGAGATAGAAGTTGGGAGCGCGTTAGCGTATACTTCAATTTGAAACTCCTGGGTAGGTTTATCGTTGGGTTGAAATTTTTTCAAGATAGTGGTAAACCTTTGGTTTAGATATTTAACCTTTTCTTTTGGACTCATAGTGGCAGTGAAAATTTCAGCCATTAAATCTCCTCTAGTGGTTTCTTTTGCAAATTTGTCTAAGAGATCCTTTTGAAACTTTGTCCAACTAGTTATGGATCACACTGGTAGGTTAAAATACCAAGTCGTGGATGAATTATCAAAGGTATAGGGAAAAATCATACACACTACATCTTCATGTTGTACGTTCATCAATATTACAGCTAAAATGAACTTGTTGATATGGTCCTCAGGCAATCCAGAAGTTTCGGGGTCAAATTTCGAGAGTAATTATTCTGGATGTTGGGGTAGGTTATTGTCGAGTGAAATATATACTATCTATTTCGACATTAAATTTTCAACCCGGGGCTTGTAGGATTTGAGGTGCTAGCACTATATGTGCAGGTCTAGAGCTCTAATCTAGCCTAATCTAATCTAATCTAATGCCAGAAAACTCAAATAATAAAGAGATTAAATTAACTAGGACAACTCCATTGATAATTCAAATGGAATTAATTCAATATTAATTTCTACAGAGATGTGAAAAGTATAAACAAGACAGTCTATTGAAATCTTTTCCATTAAGGAATTATTAGATACATGTGCTTGTTTTTTAATTTAATCTATGAACCATTCTTAAAACCAAAAATTACATTATTGTACTTGAATAGGAAATGCTTCAATGAAATTATACTATTGTGCTTGCATTCAGAGATACCTGTGCTACTTTTCTTTAAACAAGGAAAATAATAACTATACAACCCCACAGAGATTAGTTTAGAACACAACATAATGGATCATAGACAATTGTTATGTACAATGTTTAAATGATCAATCTACAAGGTAAATCACAATCTTTATAAATGGAAAGAAAACATAAGTATATATAAACACAACTAACTGATCAGATATATATATGTCAATAACTAAAGTGAGTAATCTACAAAACATAATTATATAAGTATGAATCTACAGTAAGATAGAAATAGACACAGACTATTGGTGGGCCCCCCAGATAGTCGTGGTACTCCATCTTAAGAAATGATCACAACTTCAACGTATTAACTTGTATTAACATCATAACTGAGTTACAGAGGAAAATTCAATATAATAGCTATCATAAAATCATTGTCTTTATGTTCTGAGAAACCTCAGTTTTTATAGAGTTTCTAATATGACTGAGAGGTTGAC
>CBVK0100145764.1:0-18409 GCA_900067695.1 Picea abies | reverse complement strand
GTGTGGCATGTTGTACAAGTTCTCTCTCTAGAATAGGTTAGAATTCAAGAAGTTATTCCACTTTCACTATAAATTATATTATGGAAAGTTTCAGACCCGGAAATTCTGAGGAGATAGAGGTAAGATCTCAAAGTACTTGTAGTTAAAATGTAATACATTGGCTCGCAATAATTTTGGAGATATTCTCTTTGGAATTCAGAGTTCTTGAACGGTCCCGAAATATGTTTCAAACAAGTTAGCTTGACATTTTTGTTGTAACTTCATTTCTGGGACTTAACAGACTATGAAATTTTCATAGGTATGACAATACATAAAAAAATGCCTTGGATAGAAATTGTAGAATCAAAAATGGAAAATTGAGCCCGTGGTGAATCTTACAAGTTTGCATATTGGAGGTACAATTTTGAGTAGCCTTTTATGCAGATTTAAGAAGTGATGTTGGGGTTTATATGTGGACCCAATTTCTAAGTGGAACCAAGTTGATTATGTTGGTACATCTTGGTGATGTTATGGTATATGGTTTATGGCATATCTTTTGTTATATGGTTGAGGCATATCATGAGTGATATGGCACATGTTTGTGGAACAACTTTTGGTACATGGTTTATGGATGTTTTGGCACATGCTTGAGGGGTATGGATGTTTTTGAACATGGTTGAGATACAGATATTGATTATAGTATGATACATGTTGAGGCATTTCTTGGTGGTTTTGGTACTTGGTTGAGACACATCATTGATGATATCCTATGGTACATGGTGTATGAAATGATTGATACATATCATGAGTGATATGGCATATGGTTGAGGCATATGATATGATATAGGTCTTGGTACATAGTTGATGCATGGTATGGTATAGGTCTTGGTACATGGTTAATGCATGGTATGGTACATGTTTTGGTACATGGTTGATGCATGATAAAATACATGTCTTTGGTATGTGGTACAGACACTCATGTTGATGATGGTATACGAGTTACAGTTATAGAGATAGTGGAAATTACATGTTAATGTGACAATGACAATGATAGGTTGGATGACAAGTTGATTACAGGTTGATGAGACAGTGGCAGTGAAAGTATCAGTGGTAGTGACAAGATGAGTCTAAAATTATATTTCAGGGAGATTGGACAGGGTAAGGAAAGGGGGTTGTAACCCCCTTCTGGTTGGTGCTGGAGAACATAGAGAGTTGGAGCTTTCTTCAGGTTGGACACTGTAAATCAGGGGGTCATATCCTCCTTCTAGTTGGAGTAAGATAATACAGGGAGTTGGATCCTATAAATCAGGGGATCGTAGCATCCTTCCAGTTGGAGATGAAGAATATAAGGAGTTGGAGATTCCTTCAGTTTTGATCCTGTAAACTATGGGGTTGGAGCCTCCTTCAAGTTGTAGCTGGTGAATTCAGGGAGTTGTAGATTCCTTCCGGTTGGATCTTATAAATAGGGTGTTGGAGCCTCCTTTTAGTTGGTGCTAGATAATTGGGAAGTTGGTGCTTCCTATGAATGTAATCTTGATATATATAAGAAACCATTTTGTGGTTTTCTCCCTTTTGGGTTTCCACGTAAATTCTGGTGTACTATGTATCTGTGGTTGTTTCTTATGCACTGATGAATGATATTGTTTATGATGAAATAATATATTGAATGCATAAGTGATAAACTATTGAATGTTTTTGATAATGTTGAAGTCTATATATTGTGATTGAAAGTGGTAAAAAGTTCTCATACTGATTCACACTCCCCCCCCCCCCCCCCCTTCTCAGTATTCCAAGAATTTTAGGAGAATTACAATGAGAAGATTGAGTTAGAGAAGAATATTGAGGTGAAGAACCTTGGATAGAAGAAGCATCCTATAGTAGAAGAGTTGCAACCCATATATTATAGTGGAGAGGATATTATAGGAGATCAAGTGGTAAAGCTTAAGATGGGAGAAGGGAGGTATTGAATCCCATTGGGATTGAGTTACAACAAGAGGTAGAAGATGTGGTGAGAACATACTAGGAGAGGAAGCAAAAGATGAAGAAGATAGATGTGATAAAGATGGTAGTAGAAATAAATATGGAGAAAGCAAAAGAAAGAAGAAAATTAGACAGCCAATGGTTGTTTATTTATCAACAACCCCATGAGCCAGATGTTCTCAAATTTTAACTAAGGGAATCTAATACAAGAACATCCTTTGGAATCCAACAATATCACATCAATCAAAATTATTTTCAATTTTATTAAATGCTCATAGCTATGTGTATCCAACTTCTTCTTTTGTAGTACAATTTTAATTGTTTATGACTTGACTCATAGTCCAATTTATTTTCAAGTTATGAAAATAAGACAACTATAGGTGTGAGAAGCTCTTGGCTTGAAGACCTTTAAAATATGGACTAATAAACAATATTCAAAACGAAGTAGGTTGACCTTTGATAATTTTGAAAATTGTTATTATAAAGAAACATGTACAATCAAATGTAAAGTAGGGGAGAAAAAGAAGAGTGAGAAACACCCCACATCCCACATTATCATCCAACTTAATTCATGGGATCCTCTAAATCCAAATGAAGAAAACAAAGACTTTGGAATTGGGTGAGATATGAGGAGTCTACATATGACATCCCTCATCTAAGAACATTGCAAAAGGGATGGAGGTGGAGCATGGAGAAAATGTAAGTAAAGAGGAAAGAAAGTTTTGGATTGATAAGGAATAAAATGCTTAGTTTATATTTTGATCTTATATGTTCTTGTATTTTGATTTCTATTGTAATAGGAAACTAATACGAATGTTTACGTAGCATTGTGGTTTCCTAGTATCAGGGGATGGTTGATACCTTCATGGGCATAGTTGATATCTTCATGGCATAGTTGAAATATTTTCTCAACCTATTCATTGTTTTGGTGTATAGATCCTATTTTGTTGGATCTGGAGAGTTTTTCTCTCCTCAATTTGTTGAGGTATTTTTCCTCTTGTAAATCGATATAAGATGAATCTCATTTTCTCAATAAAAATTAGTCACAGATTCTTATTTGCACATAGTTCTTTGTGTTGAAGTCTATTCAAATGGATTTTTCATTCGATATGGCCCCTAATCAATCATTCAACGAGTGTCTCAAAATTATTTCCACCTTGATATTCCATCTCCCTTAGGCATCCATGATGTGGTCAATGTGGATCTTATCAAACCATATCATGAGTTTACTTTGGAGACAAAGGTCTTGATCAGTCATTCTAC
Source organism: Picea abies (assembly GCA_900067695.1). Taxonomy (NCBI): domain Eukaryota; kingdom Viridiplantae; phylum Streptophyta; class Pinopsida; order Pinales; family Pinaceae; genus Picea; species Picea abies. The sequence continues at coordinate 15,187 of CBVK0100145764.1, read as the reverse complement.
AGACATTGTACCTAGTTTTCAACCTCTACTTGATGTAGATTAGATTTTCTACCAGAAGACTCACCAGACTCATCAGGGGTCTACTACTTCTTACCTTGTTTCCAACCAAGGCTAGTATCCACATCAAGCTCATTGGATATCTTGCAACCATCTACAAAGATATTTTCCTTCTTCTTTGAAATTATTGGAGGCCAATGCTTCTTAGTTTGGGAAGAATGATAGGGAACAAAATGCTTGTTTTACATTTTAATCTTATATGTTCTTGTATTTTTCATTTATATTGTAATAGGAAACTAATATGAGTTTTTATGTATCATTATAGTTTCCTAGTATCATGGGATGGTTGAGATCTTCATGGGAATGGTTGAGATCTCCATGGCACAGTTGAGATATTTTCTTAACCTTTTTCCTTTTTTTGGTGTATAGATCCTATTTTGTTGGATCTAGAGAGTCTTTATCTCCTTAGTTTGTTGAGGAAGTTTTCCTTTTGTTGAGGATCTAGGAATTCTTTCTCATTTCCTCATGCATCAAGTCACTTAACAAAGAGTTGTGTTGGTAAAATCATGTCCACATCTAAAACAAATCTTACAACAAAGGGAAAATAAAAGGAGTGACACATGGAGCTCATGTGTTCCATCTCATTGGTATTATCAAATCAAATGTTTCCATGTTTTGTGAAGAATGAGACTAAATACCTCTGTAATTTATAGCGCACATATCCACATCAACATTAATAAGAATTTGGAACAAATGAGATTGTTGGGATAACGAATATGCAGGTAGAAGGCCACATAAACCAAGAGAGGAAACCTAAATATGGATTATGATTTGACTAATTCTCTAGCAAGCATTCCCGTAAGGAAATGACTCCATTATTTGGACTTCTACAAAATAATGGTTGACAGACTACTTGATGGAAGTTCATGTTTTTGGACCTGTTGTACCCCACAAACAATCTCCCAATTTTCTTATCTTAGACTCTATCCAAGAAAAGAAATTGCCCCCCCCTTTAATTCCTCCAATCTAAACCCTCACACTCTCTCTCTTGTGAAAATAGTTACTCCCAAGTTATCCTCACCCTACGTCACTTTACCACTTTTGGTTACTCCACAAATCACTTATACCCAACAATCCACGCCTAGCATCATATGGGTTAATCATAACACCTACAGGTCTTATGTTGGTTTTGAAATGCACTTCGGGAGAAATTTGGTCCTTTCAACTCCTAGATTCAGGTGTCCATTTTGTCACTTATTTATACCATTGGAAAGGTATTTCATAGCTATAAAAATTTCTATTTATATGATTTGATAAATTCCTAATTCAAGGTACAGTTATTCCAGTTCGAAGGATTTACCATCAAGGTCAATTGAGTTAGTTCAAACTCCTCTGAGCAGAAGAAGATTGAATTTCGTAAAATGGTCATAACGTTTAACTCGAGTGTCTATTTTGCAACTTATTTATACTGTTAGAAAGGCATTTTATAGATATAAAACTTTCAGGTTATGTTATTTGAGAAATTCATATTCATGGTACACTTAATCTAGTTCGTAGGAGTTCCCTTCAACTCTTCTAAGCTGCTCAAAGGAGTTCCCTTCAACTCTTTTGAGTTGCTCAGAGGAGTTTCTTCAAATCCTCCGAACAGTTCAAAAAATATGTTGAGATAGTATTCGAGTAGATCGAATGAGCTTTGATCAACTCCTTTGAGTAGGTTGGAGGATTTTTCATCAACTCCTTTGAGCAAAAGAGAACTGTCTCTCGTAAAATGCCCATAACATTTGACTCAGGTGTCTATTTTGTGACTTCTTTATATTGTTGGAAGTTATTTCATATCTATACAAATTTATATTATTTTATTTTAGAAGTTCCTAATTCAAGGTACACTTATTCTAGTTCGGAGGAGTTGTCATCAAGGTCATAGGAGTTAGTTCAAAGTCCTTCAAGTAGAAGAAGACTGGATTTCATAACATGGTCATAACTTGTGACTCGGGTGTCTGTTTTGTACGCTCTTTATATAGTTGGAAATGTCCCTTTGAGATACAAAACTTCTGATTTATATTATTTGATAAATTCCTAACCTATGATATACTTATTTTTGGATTAATATCTGACACCTTATTGACAGACTCGAATAACACAATAACTCGATCGCGAGTGAAGGAACCATGAATCAAACTCAGGGAGGTTTATAAATGATAACCAAACTATTATATTCCCCATTTATTTGCATTCAAATGATTACTCTTGATATTTTATCTGGATTTCCTCTCATCTATTGTATGTTGAATGTTGTCAGATATCGAGCAAAGGAGGATCGCGCTCAACATTCTCATGATGAAATATACAACTAAAGATGATGTATGGGAAATAAAAAAAGATCAAAAAAGAAAGTATCATGAAAATGTATGAAGAAGGGATCTAGAAACTCCATGATGATCAACTGTCAAAATTGGGATGACAAAGATGCCCCCACATCCAAATCCAGTCTTCATGATGTGCAAGACACATATGGCTTAAATCCATGTCAAACCACTAACACTAGGAGACAAATTCGAAATGTAACCATTATCCTTATTGCTCATCATTAAAAAGAGGATGAGGACAAGCACTAGAAGACGAAAGGTCACCAAGGGAGACAAAAGGACAAAGGTCTTATTGAACCTAAATAAATACTATAATAGAACCTAGAGAAAGGGATTTTTGTCTCTTCAAACATTCTACACCTCTGAACTACTTTGGGAATACAATGTCAACTAAAATTGGAGAGTTGTCCTAAGAGTTTTCATGTACTATTGCTGAAACTGTTAATATGGAGAATCCTTAAGGGACAACTTTTGACTCAGAGAAGGACTCGTATGTGTTGTTGTTTTGTTACGAACTATTTCAATAAGAATGTTTGTTGTTCAAATGTGTTGTAAGAGCATGTTTGTTTATGGACTATTCTAATGCAATATATGTCTTGTTGCAGTTTTTTCATTCTTCCTTATATTAAATTTCTTGAGAGAATCAATTGCTAATGTATGTGATATAGTGACTTAGACTATTCTGGTTATATATTCATGTGCATGGGTTATCTAACTTTATCTCTTGATTAGATATCTGGGTGACGCTACTGGTAGAGTTAGTTTCATGTCACATATCATTCACTTATGTTAATTTTCTCCTAGCTAGGGCAGGTTAGATTAGAATTAGATTAGACTTGCATTTAGATAGTTTTCATCTACATTTTTTGTTTCCAAAACCACCCATCACTCATCCTCATCGATGGACCGGGCCGCAATCGCTAGAACCAAACCAACTATGTTTTTCGGGCCATAATCTGGATGGGTTCCCTATTCCAAATGGTGAAAGGTCTAATTGAGACTTCTTACCGAGGATAACCCCTTACGATTGTTGGGTGAATTTGTACCCTTCAACAAAATTGGTGCTAGAAGGAGGGTTGGATGACAAGCCTTCCCATGTGGAGACATTTCACTTAACTCTTAACCAGACCATGGCTCCTCCCTAAACCTATGTATGGAATGACCCTTTGAGTCTTCAAAGACCCATTAAGGCCATTTCACTCAAGATAGTCAATCTCTTTCCAAACCCTAAATTCGATGGTGAAGGGAATGTCTTTGCCTTTACGCATATCAAATGATTTGAGATCGCTCGATGAAATATTAATATTATACAAGACAATGAAACAGTTTGATTGTTCATCGTCGTATTCAAAGGAAGAATTAAAGCCTGTTTTAGTACATTACCAGAAAAATCAATTCATAGCTGGAAACAATTCATTGAAGTGTTTATTAATGCTCATGAAAATTATGTTTATGACGAACTCATTGATGAACTGGAAAAAATTCATAGGATAAGAAATGAATTTGAGAATAATTTATTTCGAAGAGTAATGCAGATTTACTGTATATTTCCTGAAAGGGATGAACCCTAAGGCTAAGAAATATTTTATTGTTTTTCATATCTCATCTTTATTTATGAAGAATGCGATCTGAACGATTAGGCCATTTCCTATTCACAAAATTTAGATCCGACCATGAATGATATAGGGGGATAATCTTCAACCAGCACTCCAACATAGCTACAGTTGAATCTTTATCAATAATCCTAGACCTCGTAGCCCCATATTGTGAGCCATGTAACAATCCCCCTTCTGAAAATCATGATCATATTCTGGTCTGTGATGAACATACCTTTCAAGAAATTCCATCATCTTCAAAATATGAAGACCTTGATTCACTGTATACAAATATGTTTGATGATTATAATCCATATGAACAACCATCTACTTACCATCCAATACATTCTTCACAATACTATTTTGGTAATGAAACATTGAATGATATACCAGATTAGGAAGAGTGCCCAACCTTAATTGATCAAACGTTGATTCTGGATGACACTTCATCCGAGATGTATCACTTTGAAACCCCTTCACAATCTCGATTTCTTGAACATGGTGAATCACAATATGAATTTGATGTCCCTATTTTTTATGGTTACTTTCTAGTCCCATAATTGAATGAAAGCATCAAACTATCACTCATTGGTCCTACGCAGTCTAAGATTTTTGACCTTGATGGACATATGCTAATTACTAAAAATATAAATTATGCAGAGAACCATTAGTTTTTTGGTCCTTATGAACAAATCATAGCAAATGAACAACCCGTCACCATGCAAAACATAAGAAACATTGAGTTGATTCAAGAACCTTTGTCATCTCAATCTGCCCTAGAATTACTTATTATTCCTGAGAGGAAAATTCATCAATCATCCTTGGATGTTATTTCAATGCTCCAACACTCCTTGCTTGATTTGATTGATGTCATAGGAAAGGATTTCGAGCTTTCTTTCACTCAATGGAACATTATATCTCCTCTAAGAATGTAGAGTAAGTGAATTTTAAACCTAGGGAGATCTACATCGACAATGAGACACCCCAATTTCAACCAATTAATATGTCAAGTACTCGTTGTCTTATTTCTTCCCTTGGGATGAGAAATATCACCCACTCTGAAAATCCCTTACAAAGTATGTTGCATGTAATTTTCATTCATGAGCCTCATCGGGTATGTACCTTGTTGTTGATTTCATTATAGCAATCATATGATGATAAATGTAAATTTTATGATGGAATTGAATAATGGTTGGATAAATCTTACATATCTGCATGTACCATGAATCATAATGCCTCTAAATTTAACTTGTTCAGTGGAGATTTTTTTGAATCAATTATTCCTATCCTTCATCTCTCATTGCTTCATTCTCTGCAAGTAGCCTTCAATCAACATGTGGTTGTAGGTTTGGAGTTACTTGATTGGCTTTATTGGCACTATGCTTATATGTAGTTTTCTTTTATCTAGTGTAGTTTAGGTTAGAAATAAGATTATCATAGTCGTCTTACTTCCTTTCTTCCTCTATAGCTTATATATTTGTTTTTATTTTCATTTGAATAGCATAGGTTTAGATTTGTTTTGTTTTCTTCAATAAAGACCACCAACTGTCATTAGTTTAATTTGTAGATAGTGGTGATTGCTTTAGTTTAATTTTATTTTCATCAAAGTTTTCTTCTTTTAGTGCAATTATCTTCATTTTGTTTCACTAGAAGTTTATCTTAATCTTGGTTTTCCTCCATCTTCACAAGGAAACCATGTGCAAGAATTCTCCAAAAGCTTCAATTTCAAAAGTCACTTGTCTCGGCAACATTTACCCTAACATTGATAGTTGGGAAGCCAGTTACCCTAAAATTTTGAAAGAATATCTATTGGGAAATGGTTTATAGTTTGGCCAAGATTGAGATTGGACTAAAGAAATCGGGTCTATTTTTCACTTCCTTTTTCAGGATGGTATCTATTGAGCAGAACCTACTCAAGCATTTGTGGATATATGATAGAGGATATGCATGAGACTTCATGGTACACTTATTTTTTTCCCATTCTTAAAGTTCTTTTTCAATCATAGGGGAAAGTAATACTATATTTCACATCTAGTATATGCCTCGAGGAACAAAGTATCAAGTTTTAGTCTCTCTCTGATCTTATCTCAAGTAGTATATGATATCAAGGATATTGGTCAATAAAATGGATCTCAAACACATACCTTTAGGGAACAATTGGTAATCGTGACAAGTATAGTCATTTGTTTCCCGAAAGGGGAAACTCCGATAGGCCAACCGACATTTGAGATCATGTCTACTCTATCTCTCAACAACTAGAATGGATTCTCTTGGAGAAATATCAAATAACCTAAAAGAAATTTGATTGTCGTATTTGGATTATTACGGTGAGGATTTTCAAAAAGGTTCTCTGGAGCTGATCATGGAAAGGTATATTCATTTCAAAATAAACACAAGATTTAAGGAAGACACACATCTTAAGAAGGTTTGAACTGACCATGAAAAATATGAACTGTGGTTAAATGGGCATGTTGCGTTGTAACATCAGTTCTAGAGCTTGAAGAAGTGAAAATAAAATAAACATGTAAAAAGGCCAAAGCAAAGGAGCTTGATTGACAATGAAGTGGAGCTCTGGCCAACCCTTTCCCCTAGAGAAAAAGCTTGCACAAATGAATTGGAAGCCTTCAAAAAAACCATGATGAGAGGTGTAATTCTCATCCAACACTAACATGAATACCTATCTGAACAAAGTATTACATGTATTAGCTTTCACATGGATTGATCGTTTCAAGAAGTTGCAAAATTCTAGTTGGTCGGAATGTGTGAATATCCTCTAAGTTGTTGGAAACACTCAATATATGATTTCTTTATCAGTCAATTTCATTTCCTAATTACATATTGTTGATCAGCATTCATCTAAAAGGCTTTATTTTTCAATTGAAGCGAGAAATTCGACCGAAATCATCTCTAACCCTGAATATGTCATCTCTCCTAATTTAAAAATTTTCTTCCCATTCTTTCATCATCATATTTTCTCCTCAAAGAAGTTTGTTTCTTCAATTTTGTTCTCTTATCATATCTGATTATATCTCATGATGCACAAACCACTCACCTTTGTTTGTCTTTTTACAGGAAACACTTTCGCACTGGAAGCATGTACGAATCAACTTGCATCTCTTTCCTAGATCATGAGAGGAATTAGGGGTCTCTTTTTGAAAATGAATAAGAACTATTTGGGATGTTGTGACAACAGTTAAACCATCACTGCGAATAGTGGTTAATCAACACTCATCCTTGCATATTAGTTGGTGAGAAGATCCTATGTAATGGAGGAACCATACACACACTAAGTATCTGCTCTCATGAAAGGTTAAGTGTCAAAATATAAAGGATAAAAGACTAAAGGGATATCTCTATGTATCCAGGTGTAGAAAATATACAAACAAATCTCAAAATCTAGAAGTCATCCCCTATCAGGCTAAAAATGCTATCGCTTTCCCCATCCATCGAATGCTAATCATGCACTAAATAAGTCAGGAAGGAATGGAAAGGAAAGTTTGACCAGACTAGGGGACATGCAGATATCTCCGCTAGGGCTATTGTCACTCATTGGAAGCGGAGTAAGGTTTGTGTAACGACCTTGCTATTACGACAACAAAACGATGTACAAGGGTAATTTTTTTTTCTTCATTAGGATAATAGAATCATCACATCATAAATATGTAGCATTGCAAGAGAAACATCATCATAACTAATAACGACACAAACACTTCATCAACATAATTAATAGCGACAAATCATAAAGATTAATAAAAACACCTAATCAACGCATTAACACAAGTAAATAGTGGCACAATCTACACATAATTATAACCCATAACGATGCATAATCAATGCATTAGTGTGATAAAATAGCGACACGATTCAACACATCACGATCAACTGAAGTGAAGTACAGATAATTGATCAACCATGTCACTGAACATATAAATAACTACCCGCCTAACCTATCCTGCAAGGTTAGGACCTTCAGGACACATAAGCAATGCTCAAGCCCAGGATTCGTCCGATTGATTTTGACCACTTAAGGTCTCAGGGATTTCGACTGTTTTGAGGAACAAGGAGGTTTCTATGCCCCCCCTCAATCAATCACGACTCATGACTCCAGACTATATCATCAGTCATACATCAACATATTTTCATGGGGCAAGAGAAATCTAATTACATAGTCAATCATACGTCACATTAATTCCAAGTTGCAAGAGTAACATTAGTTTATTTCATGGTGCAAAAGAAATCTAAGTACTTAATTAATGATACATCAATATTGTTCATGGCACAAGAGAATCTATCTACTCAATCAATCACACATCACATCATTTTAATGGAGCAACATGATATTCTACTAACTTTATCGTTTTTCAAGCAACCATGTGTGTAAAGTAGTGAAAGGATATTTCATAAAAATAAATGAATCAGGAACGCAAATAAATATACATACCATTAGAATGTATTATATTAACTAAGTAGGTACAATAAGAATTTAATAGTACAATTTCATAGCCATTTACAAGTTACTTATAAGGAGATCGTATTTACATAGAATTATTAGAAGACAAGGCTGCCTATGTATCCATTTAAGAAGTTATACATCATCACATGTGAACCATAGTAAAATGACTACCGCATTAACTTACATATTCATATGTATGGATTTTTAGAAGAGGATCATTCTTACTAACTTACCAACTTAATATCAAGCTCGAAAATTTAATTAGATTAGCCACAACTATAAATTGTGCTTATATCCATCCATTAGTACATACAATTATTATAATTATTATAATAATGAAAAATTATTTTTTCATTAAATCTTCTTAATATTTATAATAACTAAAAGTAGATAATGAGCACTTTTTGAAAATACCTTTTTGAAGATAACTTTAATAAATGCAATGATGATTCAAGGTTGGCCATCTTGATCCATTAACTTGGAAGGAGTTATTACATCTTCACACTATGTATATGATCTCAATGACCCTAGCATTATGATATAGTAAGTATTGTGTAATATGTGCCCTTTAAAAAAAAATAACCCTTGCTTGTTCTATCATCACAGATTCCTCGTAAGCGTAAATAATGGTTTATGTAAAATGGTCTTGCAGCAAGAACAACAGAATTCTAAGCAGGTCAAGTGCAAGCGACACCATAAAAACCACATTTGTTTAACCCTTACCTAGACCTATGGTCCTTATCGCAACCTAGAGGTTAACGTTTTCTCCTTGCGACTAAAGTAGCGATTCTAGCGAGGGAAAAAGGGTTGTGTCCCTGAGATCCAAGCTGGTTAACTTGCTCATTTTTTTTACCCAAAACCTCGAGATTCTCAAAGATTCCTACCAACTAACAATAGTTATATGCAGAAGTTCAATCATGCTCCTTGCTTCGGAAATTCAACAACAAGAATTAATGGTAGCCACGAAAAGCCAGGTCCGAATCTTTAGGCCATCTGTCACCCAACAGATGCCAGGAAGAATCCGTAGAGTATTAACTTGGGGTTTGGATGGCCGTCTAAAGGCTGTAACTATCGGTCTCGGGATCCGCAGTTGATTACTCTGAAGGTTCAAAATCAAATTCGAGATCTTGTGCTTGGATTTCGCCTGAGAGATGGATCTCCAACCAGTTCTAATACCAACTTAAAATATGCGAAACAAATAATATGGTGAGGTTATGTTTATTTCTATATTATTCAATGAAGATGGATTACATCTTTATATAGAAAAAGATTTTATTGGGTTACATGAAAATCAAAGACAACTAGACGTAGTTGAACTGACTCTTAACACACCTACAACTGACTCTCACAACTAAAACTTAACTGAAGCTTATAACTGATGCTTACAACTGGCACTTACTCCATTCTTTCCAAGTGAAACAAGATGAAATTTCAAAAACTACACTGCTTCCGAAGATGCCACGACTAGTTTCATTGAGGTCTCTAAAGGATCGCAACCCCTCCACATCTAATCAGTCTAACCTACTCTTCTTACCGACCATTTCATTCAAGGTTTAGACACGCAGTCTGGTTCACAAAAGGACCGACGGTTAGCTCTTAAAGTTACTTAGGGAGAGCATTGGGCCTACAGGTTTTCCCAACTGGGCACCAAGGTTTAGACACGCAGTCTGGTTCACAAAAGGACCGACGGTTAGCTCTTAAAGTTACTTAGGGAGAGCATTGGGCCTACAGGTTTTCCCAACTGGGCACTCAATACGAATAAGGAAAAAGACTCAAACAAACAGTAGCCACCACTTCCGACCCAAGGATGGTGGGAGTCGTCAGTTTACCTTAAGAAATAACTGCAATTAGTCACCCAAAAATCTGTTCCTGTACTTTTGTTTTAGATCCCATTTAGGCCTCCCATGGAAGGGTATTGATGCTTCCCAAATTGTATGAAAATAAAGGTGACTAGAAGCCGTAACTGGAATTACTAAATTCAACACTCGTCAACACAGTGGCTACCCCTGGACTGAAAATTATGTTAAGGATTTTAATGGGAGGCTATTTCCTCTTCAAAAGGTTGTCTAAAACCAATTTTAATGGGAGGCTATTTCCTCTTCAAAAGGTTGTCTAAAACCACACAGCTAAGAACTTAAGAAGCCTTAATTGGCATGGAAGCTTCACCAAAAGTCAAAACAATCAATCGATCATAGAATGGAGTTCCTATGGCAGATAACTGAAGGAAGAATGGGATTTTTCCTTCCTCCCTCCGAGTACTTTAACTTGAAGAAAATGAGAAACCAGGTTAACTTCCAAACTTGAAATGAAGAGTGAACCTCCTTAGTTCCCCAATAATTCATTCCCCACATGTAAATCAAGTTCACCTCAACCATCCATCAACTTCAAGGGTTTTTACCATCCAAATAAACCCAAAATTCGATGCATATCATGGCCAGCTTTCCGGTAGACTGAAATTTCTACTTTCATGCCATACCGAACAGCTCAACCTCAACAAATGTGACAACCACTTTGTTTCTCCAACTAGCTCAAGTTACAGAAGGTACTGCATTTAACCTTGCATAAATTCTTCAAGAACATATGTTGAATTGATGTTGTTGTAAAGTGATTAGGCTTACGTGTTGCGATTAGCTCGACAATTAAGGGCAGATAGAATATTACTGTAAGAACCTATCTATTCATAACAATAAAATACCATAACCTAGGACAATGATGGCCTGGTGATCATCTTTGGCAAATGGATTTCCTTCCGACCTCCCGCTTGCTAATCATAGATACTTCACAGCTATAAGCATAACATTACCCATAAACAGTGAGATCTATTTCTCATCTCAACCATTCGTTTGATACAATTTTCCCATAACTCATCTCCTTTTGCACAATTAATTATGTTTTTAATTAAAATGATTTAGAATTATTTCCCCTTTACACGTACCACCATTTTTCCAATTTGACAATTAAATCCACATTTTATTTTAATAAAATTTAATTTCCCTCACCTTTCCTAAAAGCTTTTCTTAAATCACTCCTAGTTGTCTTTTTATTCCCTCTATTTCCAATTAATGATTAACACCTTTCTAAAACCGAGTTGAGTTAAAATAGGATTCTTCTCTAGTTAGAATAGTGTTAACTAGACTCTAGATACCTTTCTATGTGCACACATTCTTTTAGACTTTATTCCTTTCTTATCTTAAATTCCATTTACGTATTTTCTGCACACATCTGTATTGTATTAATTCTTAAAAATTATTTCATGTTTCTTATTTTCTTGAATTGACTTGTTTCCTCCCCGTGTTATTTAATTTGTATTTTAGTTTTAGTATTTTCACCAAGCTTAGACTTAGGCTTAAATTTTAAATAGGGGTAGACTTCCAAATGGGGATTTAAAATTAATATTTTCAATCCTTATTTAATTAATTAAATATGGAAATGCTTAAATATTATAAAAGGTTGATTATTCACTCAAGGTTTTCTAGGTCACCTAGATTCATTTACTCAAGTTTTATTTCTCTAACGTGCCTTTCAAGATGCACTCTTTTCTCCAAGGGTGTCAGTCGCCCTTAACTGGTTTTGGTAGTTGTCCAACCCCTGGAGTCAACACTCCATTCGGGCAGACATGTGAGAGACTAAGGGCTCCTAAGGAATGAGGAACCTACCTTATTGCATGCCCCTTAGAAATATTCATGAGCGGCTGTCTCAGTATGCCCTCACGACATCGTGGACCTCTCGAAATAGGTAATTTTTAACCTATAATTCGATCCATGACGGTAGTGCTAGTAGGCTATGAAAAGGATGTTGCCACACCTCTCCCTCAATATATGGTCTATGTGGATGGCCCTTTTACTCCTTATGTGAGTCAAATTAGCAAGGAATCTTCAGTCTGCATCCATCAACGAAACATTGTCAATGATCCATAAACAAAAACATAATATAATCGATCATATGTCACATATGCATGAATAAAATACTCAAACCAATACAGTTCACTCCCTGACTCAATCTGGAGTCCAAGGAGGTCCATTGGTGCCATCGACATCCCAATCTGTTAAGTGTCTTGCACACTCAAGAAAAACTTGTCAACGACATCTGTCAATACACATATATCAATAACATCAAATCATAATCATCAACATCATCATATTAAAGATCCACAAGAGAAATACATAATCAAGTACTATAACTGGATCACTTGCACGCAAGTGTCCTCAAAGAATAAGTCGATAACATATGCTCGCAAGAGTGGTATGTTACAGTTTGTGACGTCGTGGTGACTCCACTAGGGCTATGGATGCTCGCAGGAAGTGGAGAAACACCTACAAGATATCTATATACAAACCTCGTGAAAAATATTTATTTATCCCAAACATATATCAGCCGAAGGATGGAGATACTAACCCAGATCGTTGACGCAGTTTAAGGAAATAAACGTCATCATCATTAATCCTCCGTATACAACAGACGATCTCTAAGCATCACCAGTGAGTCCACCATGATGGATCATTCAGGTAACTATTACACATTATTCCCATAATTTTTTCTAACTTAAATTAAATTTCATTATGCTCTATATTTTATGCTTATCAGTTAAGAAAGACTAAAAGAGATTCTAGCTTCGCCAAGTGTGTCACCATTTGTTGTGCCCCCACAATAGACTCTCAATTTTCTTGTCTTAGCCTCCATCCAAGACAAAAAATTGGGCCCCCCTTTGATTCTTCCAATTAAAACCTTTGCACTCTTTCTCTTGTGCAAATAGTTATTCCCAAGTTCTCCTCACCCTACCTCACTTTACCACTTCTAGTTACTCCACGGATCACTTATACCCGACGATCCGCACTTTGGTGAGTCCACTCTTTCTGTGTTGATACATATCATTTCGACACACGCATCCTTCTTCCACCTTTTCATTGACATGCCATTGGTTTTCTCATCAGTTCATCGTTTACCTCCCTTTGAACTTGGCTAACATGTTATCGTGCTTCTGCCAAACCTCACTGACTCACATCTTCATTTTCGAATAAATTTTCATGAATAATGTCATCTCACTGTTATCATACACATGTCTTTCACCAACTAACTCACTTCTACTCAATTTTGTTGCATCACATAACAATGACTCTCTCTCCATTTTGCTTCATTACATTGCTTCTTGAGAAGGTTCCCCTCTTCTTTCTGACACGCTACCCTTTGAAAAGTTTCTCTCTCATGTCACAAATGCATCAAAGGATGGATGTTGACCCCTTATTGTTTTCAAGCACATCGAGTAAAATCCACTTCCTCTCTCCAATGTTGATCATATTAGCATATCCCACTTTCTCCTTGAGGTTTATCTTGTCCCCCTTCCAGATCGAATCCCTTCTTGTTGTGTTCATCAATTAATCTCCTTACACTTCCAATAATTAAATTCTCCACGCCTATCTATATAGTTGGTCATTGATTTCCCCTCTCAACTGATTCTCTTTAGATCACAGTCATAATCAAGTTTTAGTCTCCCCAGTGGCTTTCTTCATGCACATGGTACTAGGTTGTTTGTTTTTTGTTTATTGATGTTACAACTAAATTTTCATTGTAGAAGCCTCACCTAGCATCATATGGGTTAATCATAACACCTAGGTTAATCATAACACCTACAGGTCTTTTGTTGGTTTTGAAACGTACTTTGGGAGAAATTTGGTCCTTTCAGCTCCTAGACAACGCTAAGCGAACTGGACATTAGTTGGAAGTTTTGGTGTATTTATAACTTTTTTCTATTGATGCATAATATTAGTATTAATGGGTGGATCAAGAGCCTATATATCACATATGACCCAAACATTAACGAAATTAAATTTGGATCAAGCACCAACGAACGCGGGACCCGAACTTTCATTAAAAAATGTCTTTGGGAGCAATTTTTTGCGACCTCCAAAGTGATGTTTTCACTGCTGAACAAGTTAATTTTCGAATTCCCTCAATTATTATTCCAATGAAATTGATGGAATCAGAATCTGAGGTGCGAAAGTTCCAAAACAATTTTCTAGGATTTCCCGTTAGGCAAGCCTTGATAGTCGTGACCATCATTAGAAATGGATCCACTAAAATGATAGAAAAGCATGTTTAGTTATCTTGATAGAAAATTTTCTTTTTTATCTCCACATTGCAAAAAATGGCACCTGAATCAGGCATCGTATGAGGAAGTTACGAGCTTTTGAACTCAAGCTCTCATTNNATCAGGCATCGTATGAGGAAGTTACGAGCTTTTGAACTCAAGCTCTCATTGTTTCTTGCCAGTTTGACAAATTTTTCCAATTTTTTTTTCCCGGGAATGAGGAGATCTCTTCAACTCTTCTGAGCTGCTCAGAGGAGTTCCCTTCAACTCTTATGAGTTTCTCAAAGAAGGTTCCTTCAAATCGTTCGATAAATTTTGGGGAAGATGTTAAGAAAGCCTCAGAGCAAGTTCGGAGAAATTGTTAAGAAAGCCTCTAAGCAACATCAACTCCTTCGAGCAAAAGAGAACTATCTCTCATAAATCGACAATAAATTTTGACTCGGATGTTCGTTTTGTGACTTCTTTATATCATTGGAAAGGTATTTCATAGATCTACAACTTCCTAGTTATGTGATATGATAATTTCCTAATGAATAGTACACTTATTCCAGTTCGGAGGAGTTACCATCAAGGTCAGAGAAGTTAGTTCAAACTCCTCTGAGCAGAAGAACACCAAGTCTCATAAAATGGTCATATATTTTGACTCGGGTGTATTTTTTGTGACTTATATATATCATTGGAAAGGTGTTTT